>NW_026844366.1:336297557-336309335 GCF_025583915.1 Anolis sagrei ordinatus
CTTTCATATTTTCTCCTTCACAAATATACACAATATTCACTCAGTATGCACTAGGGATATAAAGAATATTTCTCAAGCTTCTCATCCTCAATGACATGTTGAGACACCTTGTCAAAAATACCTTGGCAACTGCCATGAAATTTTTTGCCTCCTCTATGAGAGTGAAATGATTTTTCCCTGTCAAAGTCCATATAATTTGCATTTGAAACCTCTGTGCGAAACTGTCACTCCTCTTTGTTAATCATAGCATGTATGCACGTGCACACACACAAAGCAAGCATTGAAAAACAAGATTATGGATCAGAGACATATAAAAACGCAAACCATTGCTTCTTTATAAAGAAAAATCCATGCAATAACAGAGCACAAATTGTATTCTACATTCAAATATGAATGTTTCATTTGGAAATGTGCACAAAAATACATTTCATATAATTTATCTATAGTATAATGTCACAGCAATTGTATGCCACTTAAAAAACCATGGTTCCATTCCATGAAATTCTTTTTATATAAACTACAGCATTAGCACTTTCAAATGTCAGGAGAAAATGCTTCTGGAACATGGCCATACAGCCCAGAAAACTCATAGCAACCCAGTGATTCCAAACAAAAAAGCCTTTGTCAACACAAAGGATTTTAAATTCCTTACCAAACTACAAATATGAGGGTTCCACAGGACTGAAATATCATAGTTAAAGTGGGATTGATTTATTATATTGGTGTAGTTTCAACTTCTGAAGAAGACAGTAGTCATTTTCAATTCTTTGATAATACAAGTTGACCCCCTCCTCCTATTTTTAATTCGAAAATACCTTAGATTCTAACATTATCCACACCGGTGGCTGACAGAGTGACAGCTCTGCTTTTGGATGGTTCAATATACACAGACTTGGTTTTATGCACAAAAATTATGTATAAGGTGTATATGAAACATAAATGAATTTTACATTTAGACTTGAACCCCATCTCCAAAACTTCTCAATACTGTATACACATATATGAAAATTCAGTCATTCCAAAATCCAAAGCACTTCTGGTCCCAAACATAAAGAACACTTAACCTGTAGCTTAGATAGATAGATAGATAGATAGATAGATAGATAGATAGATAGATAGATAGAGAACAACATCCTGATGTGATCCACAACAAACATGGGGGAATTGTGTTGGTGTTTTTTTAATACCATACACACTTTCACTAAGAGAGAGGTCTCTTTAGCAAGTAGCCAAAATTAGTAAAACATGTGAAGAAGTATCTAAGTAGCATTGGGTTAAAAGCATTAATTCACAATAATAATAATTTATATTATTCTGGCAAACATCTCAGCATTCTCATCAACTGGATTCAGGATCAGTAAATAATGCCATGCTGTTTGTGACAAAAGCCATTTTGAGCTCATTTCTTTGGGCCACTGGATTGTGTGCACACAGCCTCCCCTCCTAAAGGCATCAGGTTACTAAGCCTTTCATTTGGAAAAATGACATGAAAGATAGCTTTTCAGAATTTAGGACAGCCTGGCAGTGGATGAAATAACTGAAAGGAGGTGGTGCAGATATTCCAATTTCCTTCACACAGAGCAAGCTGGCAACCTGTCCAAACATATGTTGATTTTGTTTCCCAGGAAATAATCCATTTAGCTGTGAGTGGATGGCAGAAAACTTAGAAGTAAATGGTTGGCATATGCTTTTTCACATATATAGTCAAAATGCTCTGGGAAGGAAAATAAAATAAAATTTGCAGCCACCCAAAGACCATAAAACAGACAATTTTCCAGATGTTCCTACACATGCAAGACCTGATAATTAGGAAATTGGGACCATAATTTATTACATGTCTGTTATTATTAGTTTTGCCATGATTAATCCTTTGGGCTGCAATCCTCTATAAGTAATATGCACTTAAAGTCCAATGTGCTTTATGGGGCTCTGCCTGCAATACTAAGAGCACACTGATTTGGAAGAAAACCCTTTTAAAATTTATGGAGAATATTCCCATAAATGGATTAGACTGCATATAATATATAGTAGACTTTAGGGTCATGCTGAGTTTTCAGTCTATGGATTTCCCAGGCAATGTGTCTGATAGCAAACATGTAAATCTTTACTTATTTTGTTCTTAGATGTCAGAATTTCAGAAGTGTTCTCAGTACATGGAGAGGCTAAAAGAGCTTATGTGATATGCTTTGTGTGTGATCTTTGACATTTTAAGAAATTTGTGAATATTCTGCTAGGTGTGCAAAAAAACCCTATGTTTTCCTTCAAAATACAACATCTTGACTCTAATATCTTTAAAGTGATAGTCTATGAGCACTGCTAAAAGATTGCCATGATTATTAAACCAGTAGAAACTAACCTTTGTCCAGGAAAATATTTTGTATAAAATAAACGGTTTTCCATTTTAAGAACTGGTATTGCTTTTGCATAAAACACAATTTTTTGCAAGCGCAAAACACTATAAGTCCCTTCTGGGAGAGATGGCAGGTTAAAAATAATGTTATTATTATTTTTATTATATTTTATGAAAGTTTCTTTCTTGCCAAAGGTCTTAAAATACAAAATTAAATCTTACAGCAACTCATCATTTTAAAATAAAGTTTTTTTGGGTGTGTTGTCATTGCCTTTATCAATTAGATTGGAAAATTTGCAAGGATTATTTAGTTCAATTGAAGAATATATAAAATAAAGAATGTCTAAATAAAGTGAGATTTTATAATACCATGCAAGATAAAAAATGTTGTGCCAAACCAAATTATAACTAGAAATTATAATTTTCATTTAGTTAGATCTGACACGTTTCTGAAAATCTTTTGGCATCTGAATCCAAAAATGAACCCAGGTTTTTTTTTCTATCAACTTGTGAAGGTACAGGATACCCTCTCTTTGTCCCCCAAATCATACAAAATGTACATAAAAAGGAAAATAAAGAAAAAATGCCCAAATATACGGTTTATTTAGAGGTATTTTAGTAACACAAAGGCTATATATTGTAACTGTAAGTCAAATTGTGTACAAGTAGTAAAGTTCTGCTGCCAAACATATTAAGGTAAAGTTTTATGCTTATATTTTTCCCTGAAATGTTTAATCTGTGGACAATATCACTAATTCTCCAACAATAGTCAGCTATCATATGCACATCCCATTTACCCTGATACCATGCTTCTGTGACCTTCAAATCTTCATGAAATCATTCACCTTGCTCATCACTAACTGCACTTAGGTTTTCTAGGAAGTCAGCAAGATGTCTATGCAGAGAATGCACCCTGATGCTCATGTTGTAACCAAGCATTTTGAAGCTCTCCAAGAGTTTCTGGATAATTTTGGTGTAATTCTGTGAGAATGTATTTCCAATAAAGGTCTTGACAATGTTTTTGAATGACAACCAATCAATCTTTTGGAGTTCTGACATGGTTAATCTTTAATGAGCTGCCAAATCTGTGGACCATCAAGCACACCAGCCTTTATCTTTTCTAACAACAGGTTGTTAAATGCCAAAATGAGATACTTAAAACAGTCTCCTTCATTTATTTCATTTACAATATTTATATCAATCAAATCAAATCATTTATTTCGGTCATTGACCAGCACAGGAAATAGTCACATTTTCATACAAACTTGCTATGTTTGGTACATTAAAAATATAAATATAACTACTGAAGCACAATATGGGTGAGGGAGCAGAAGGGAAGGGGAAACAAGGTAAAAACATACCATGCCCAGATCCATCACCAAATTGTATTTTCAGAGAAGAAGATTACTGGACACACAGTTAACTTTTGGGACTAGTCATTCCCTGACGGATTTTGTATGCTGCTTCACAGAACTTTGCAACATTGTAGGTTGTAGCTGAATTAATATCTTCAAGTAGCATGGAGGTATAAAATTGTCCTGAATGGCCTGGGTGCTTCTATAACAAAGATAAGATAAGCCTGGCACGGATATCCCTGTAGAATGGGCACTGGAGGAGCACATGTTCTATTGTTTCTACATGACCCGAGTCACAGGGGCAGAGTCTCTCTGGGAAAGGGATCTTCCGGTAGCAGCCTTCGAGTACAGCTGATGGGAGAGCGTGGCATCGAGCCAGGGTGAAAGCCCTTCGATGAATGGGAACCTCTAAGTTTGTTAAATATGCCATAGGGGAGGCAAGATATCTGCTGTCTTCATTGATAAGGAAGGTTGGAACCGAGGCCAGATCTAGTTGTCGCTCTGTGTCTGTGATACGTTGTTTAAATATTTATATTTATATTACGCCCTTCTCACCCGAAGGGGACTCAGGGCGGAGCACAACATATATACAGCAAATATTCAATGCCGGCATTAAAAAAAAAACCTATAAACATATATCAACGCTAAAACCAATTATCTTCACGTTAAAATCAACTGTTTAAAACCATCTTCAGTTGGTTTAACAAATTGCTTCATGAGACCCAGTTTTATGTGCAGAGGTGAGAATATAATATTTTTTCTGTCAACAAGTACCTCATGCAGAATGTTTTGATCACCAGGTTTGAGGTCAGATCTTGGAGGCCTACTCACGAGCTGTTTTTCTGTCAACAAGTACCTCATGCAGAATGTTTTGATCACCAGGTTTGAGGTCAGATCTTGGAGGCCTACTCACGAGCTGTGTTGTCCCATATACATAGAAAACAGGCATACTTGGTGTATCTGTATTGCTGATCGAGAATGATGCCAAACATTTTAAGGTCAACACAGATGATCCAATTGTACTTGTGCTATAGCAACTAATCAATGATTCTCTTTATGCCTTCTTATTCTTCATGAAAACAAACTGAATGGCCTATTGAGACTGCACCAAATAAATTGCCATTGTGGAGAAGGACACACTTCAATCTCTGGTTTGAGCTATCGATGAAAAGTCACCATCCAGTTGCATTATAGATTGGAATTTCCAATTCCTTTATTAAACGATGTATGCTATAGCAATACACAAAGCCACCATCACTTTGAAAGGACTGAATAAATGTACTTCCTCTTGATCAAGAGAAAGTAGGATACCTTCGCTCCTCTTTCAAGCAAGTTTTTCTCATGCATTCTTGACGTTATGAGTTCTGAAGCCTTTTTGAATAGTCCCAAATCTCACGGCAAATCATTCAACTCATGCTGATGAAATCCCTTATGAACTGAGTCATCTTTAATTTCAAAATCTTCATTGTTGCTGCCACCTAGTTCTTTACCATACTCCTATTTTTTAAAGAGGGTAGTTGAATGAAAACTGACACTGGGATTTTAGCTGAATGGGGCTCTGTGCATATAGCTGATGGTGAGACTAGGATACTGTATTTTACATCTACTTTTCTTGTTATATCCTGAAGTTTTAACTATAAAAATGTAACAGTCATTTAAATGATCTCTGGGTTTTTGCCAAACCATAGGTATAACAAATGGTAATTTATCATGGGATCCCTTTGTTCACATCTGTAAACTCCTGACACAACTCTTGCACACCTTGTAAGGGGCCCAAGACTTATCTTGAGCACTAAGATTTACTTTAAAATATGCAAAAATAAAGGCTTGCCTGGCAAATGTACTGATGTTTGTCCTTTGACTAGGAATGGTGAAACTGCCACAGATGTAACCAAATTGTTTAGGCATTTACGATGAGAAATAGTAGAGGTAGACATGTTCTGAAGGAAAGGAAATAAGTACTTATGTCAATAATTTAAAAAGTCTGCTTTGTTGTTTTTGTTTATTCATTCAGACACTTCAGACTCTTCGTGACCTCATGGACCAGCCCACGCCAGAGCTCCCTGTCAGCCACAACCACCCCAGCTCCTTCAGAGTCAAGCCAGTCACTTCAAAGATACCATCCATCCATCTTGCCCTTGGTCGGCCCCTCTAAGTTCTTGTATACAGACAACAACTAAGACTACACTTTGGAATGTAATTCACTATAAAGAATGGCAAACAACCTCTCACCACACTGTTTCTCAATAGCCAATAGGAAAACATTAGAGATTCCCTTGATCCAATTTAGAGTTGTCACATTAAGATAAGCTGTAGAGAAAAAACTTGATGTGATAGAAAACTAACTGCCGTTCTGAAATCAGCATGCCTATTTAAGTATAAAACAGTTTAAAAATCGAATTCAACAGGAATTATGTTGAAAATTATTTTCCAATTATCTATAATGATTTTTCTATTCCCAAAACCCATGAGACTTTCAATTTCTCATGTTGTTGATATTGCATGTTTCCCCCAAATGATTTTGCTTTTCCCATGTAAAAAAAATATTTTTACTACCATGGCTTCAAAATGTCTGGAAAATTCACAACTCTAGTGACAATAGTTTATGAAACAAAGGTCCCACACAGCTGTATAAAATCCACATTGAACTGGATTATATGTGGCAGTGTAGACTTAGATAATCCAGTTCAAAGCACATATTGTGGATTATCTGCCTTGAAATTCTGGGTTATATGGCTTTGTGGAAGGGCCCAAAGTCTGTGATATACAGTAGTTATGCACAAAAATAAAAGCTACAGCTTAATCAACAGTAGCCTTAATCTAGTCATGAGTCTCTATCAGTGCAATTTAAAATGGCTGGGAAAAGTGAATATTAGTTCTGCTACAGAGCAATATTTGTGTTTATATAGTTGATATTTCTGTTACTTTTTGTGGTGGGTTAGATTTATTTCCAAGGATTCCTTGCTATAAGTATTCAAACTGTCTTTTGTTTCCTATAGTTTGCTCTTTTGTCAATGCCACTTTCTTCATATTTCTTATGTTACAACTGTAGGAACACAGGGGACAAGCTCATTAGCATGAAGAATGTCATACACCAATGTGGCCAATAAAGAACTGGGAGCTAGTCTAGTGAATGTATTTGGCCTTCGTGCTTCTTCTTCACTGTTACAAATTGCAGCTTTATAGACAGTTGGGTAATTACACATTAAACCATGTTAGCACAGAGCAGGTGCACTAACAACAGACATTTACACTGATACTGTGTCACTGTATTAATAAGCAAGCTTGCTTAAGAACAACTATCTACTGGTTGCCATGAGAAAACTTCCCCACGTGTGATAAAAGGTTGTTTTGTTACAAAAAACAACACCAAAAACCAATTACTAAAGCAGGAAAACTACTGTACTGAAGAACACGGGGCCATTTGGTGGGAGTTTAGGGTTGTTAGCATAATACAGGCAGGGTTCCCTTTTCTGGAAATCCAAAAACTGAAACCTTTTGCTGCCACTTCCACCTATAGGGAAAGGGAGCTAGTTACACATCTAGCAGCCATGGAGCTTTTCTCAAGAAGCTGTCATTGCATCACTGTCAATAATATGATGGTTAAAAGGGATAGGACTCTGGATCCTGTGGCTTGACTTACACAAAGCCCCTACAAAAAGCAGATGTCAGAGAAGGGAAAAGGCCAGATACATCTGGCTGCCACAGACTCAGGGAATATGCAAAGCTCTGGTTGCCGGGCTAGCCCATGTCACACTCCCCTTCTACTGGCCAAAGTTGACAATGGCGTGGCAGATGCCCTGAATACAATGTTGAAAGGAATTCACCTGGAAGTTAGGGTTTTCTAATATTTGCCTACCCTTGAATGGGCTTCACCCAGGGTCCATCCAGGTAGTACCTTTACCCCAGGAGCTCCTGCAGCAATCAAGAGGGTGGCCAGATGCTGTTCTCTGTAAACCCGGAAGTAATCATAACAAAAGGTAAAAAGATGGGATTTCCAGTTGTGGGAATATTGCGGTTTTCCCCTGAATATCCAGATCTTCGCATGTCTGCATGTCCCTGCAATCGGAAATAATGGGATTTTTTTTATCTGGGATTGTTCCCAGGTTACAGGGGCTTGGTCAATCCTGACTGGTCAGTTCCTAAAAAGAAAGTGACACTAGAGTAGAAAGCAAAAACTTTGTTTGTGGGACAGATGATCAGTCAGCCTGTAAAAAGAGGCAATAATTAAAAAGTTCTGTTCCTAGATTGAAAGTGTGTTCCTGTTTGTATACTGATGGCTTAGGCAGTAGTGGTCATACTCCATGAGGTTTGTTTGCATGGAAGATAGTTCATGAAACACCTGGAGGGAAAAATAATAGAACTTTTGCTGTTATCCACATATCTGTATCCCACAAGGTTTTTTTTTTTTAAAAAAACTGCCAATTTCTGGCAGAAGTCCACTGGCAGCAATTTTGGGAGCCTCCAATCTTGGAACAAAGCATCAAGTCTGGATAACGGAGGCAGCAATCCCAGGACCAACAGCTCTGTATATGGACCTCTCCTGAAGTCCCGGGGTTTTTTTGCCCCTCACTAAAACCCATGATTAAGTGCTGTCTGGAAGATCTCTTAATCATTTCAAACATAAACTGTCAGAAATCTTGGCACCGTTTGTTTCAATGATCAGGTGGAGCCTATTTAGAAGGTGAGGTAAAATGAGGGCCTTTTCTCTTCAACTAAGATTCTGCCTCTGAATGAAAATTTCCTTCAATCTCTCCAAATCTGTGGCATTGCAGAAAGTAAGACATTGAAAACTGTTCATACTATATTCACACTTTTCCTCCTTTTTTAAATTTGGATGCCTATATCTTTTTTCTAAAGGTGAAATTGAGCCATCTCAACTTGCAGCTCAGTCTTCCAACTGCTGCTCTATCTTAGATATAAGCTTTACTGATTGCAATGCAAATATTTGAATTAGGCCATGCTATGGCCTAATCACAAATCATTTAGCTGTGTAAACAATACATACACCAATTAGAAATAAATGAAAGAATATGGTTAGACTTGAAAACTGGAAGTCTAGCATCTTTAAATATCTCTTCCCTCATTGATACAGCTCTTTAAAATTAGAAAACAACAATCACTGAAAAATTCTTGATGAACAAGTAAACAGCAACACATCCTCTGATATGTTGATCCCCACTCTGCGCCTATGGCCAGACCTCTGCAGGGCTGTTCCTGTTATCAAACAGAATGAGGCAATTGCCTCAAGTGGCACATGTGGTAACAACAGTGGCAATTCCCTGGGCTATTTCTCTGTCTTGAAAAAAAATTGCTTTGATATCATCCAGCCTATATTATACCCTTTAAATTAGCCTACTATTCTCAGATATGGTGGAAGACACCAAGACTTCAATTGCTAACCCCCTCAACTGCTGTCCATGAAAGACAGTAAGATCCACCTTGTCCTCTGTCCTAAAGAAGACCTTGGACTGACCTTAAACCTTTGTCGGACTTGCTACCTTGGGACTTGCTACCTTAAACCTTTGTCGGACTTGCTACCTTTGTCGTACCTTGGGAAGTCAGATTTGGCCACGGTAGTCCACGCTCTGGTTACATCCCGGATTGATTACTGCAACGCGCTCTACGTGGGGCTGCCCTTGAAGACTGCCCGGAAGCTTCAGATGGTCCAGCGTTCGGCAGCCAGGTTGCTAACGGGAGCGGCACTCAGGGAGCACACCACTCCTCTGTTGAGCCAGCTCCACTGGCTACCAATCTGCTACCGGGCACAATTCAAGGTGCTGGCTTTAGCCTATAAAGCCCTAAACGGTTCTGGCCCTGCTTACCTCTCCGAACGCATCTCCACCTATGAACCGACTAGGACATTAAGATCGTCCGGGGAGGCCCTGCTCTCGGTCCCGCCTGCGTCACAGGCGCGTCTGGCGGGGACGAGGGACAGGGCCTTCTCGGTGGTGGCCCCTCGGCTATGGAATGCCCTACCCGTAGACATCAGGCAGGCCCCTTCGTTGCTGGAGTTCCGGAGGAGGATCAAGACGTGGCTCTATGAACAGGCGTTCGGTCAACAAGGCAACTGAACTCATGAAGGCGGTATAAATGAACTAAGGAATGGTAGAAGGATTATGAGAACGGAGTCTGATTTTACTGAGGCGTTGATGACCACGTTGTTTTGTCTTGTATTGTCTGTCGTGTATGTTGTGTTTTAACCTAATTGTTATTGTTATATAAATTGCATTGTAAACCGCATTGAGTCGCCGATTTAGGCTGAAAAATGCGGTATAAAAATAAAGCAAATAAATAAATAAAATGCTTCAAGAAGACCAGAAAGTTTTCTCAAAATATCTACCTCTCTATCCCACTAAATCAATTTCCCTATCCAAAATCTCAGGTAACTTATTGGGGAGCAGAATAGAGATGGTGTATTTCCCTTTTTTTTTTTTTTTTTTTACCCAGGGCACTGGTCTGGCCTTGGAATCTGCAGCTGAAACTGGTGCTATCGTGTAATTTCCATTGGATTATACTGTTGCTGTTGTGTGTTTTTAGGTCATTTCCAGCTTATAGCAAACCTAAAGCAAACCTGTCATGAGAACCTTTTTGGCACAATTTGCTTAGAGGAAGCTTGCCTTTGGCTTCCTCTGAGATAGAGATAGTTGGCTTGCTCGAAGTCATTTAATGGATTTCCATGGCTGAACAGCAATTCAAACCCTGGTGTCCAGAGTCGTAATTCAACACCCAAACCACTACACTAAATTCCCTCTCTTGGCTTACACTATTTATAATATATACTATAATACATGTACATGTTGAAATAGGGAATAAATATTTGCATATTTATCTCCAACTTTAGGTGGCACAAGGAATGTCAACAACAAAAAATGGTGCTTTGACTGAAAACCACAGAGCTACCTAAGGCAAAAAGGACGGAATAATATCAATGGTTGCCAACTCAAAATCATTTCATTAGAACAGCACAATGAATGTGGCATCCCAAAACCACAACATAATGTACTCACAACTTTACTGAATCCTACTGAATCAAGCTATGGTAGTTAACATAATGGGCTCAGTTTGACTCTTTCAAAGGTATGCACGATTTCCAAACTTTCATGGATGAAAACCAGAACATGTACGGTCAAGTAGAATCACATTGTGGTTAAAATGAGCCTTGTCCATCCCTATCTGAAAATGCTAAGGGTTGTTTCTGTGACTTACTGCATGAATACAAATACATTCACCATTGAGCTGGGTATTGCTAATTTTTCAGAGAGAGAAAGTAAAGGAAGAGGGATATAGGTTTAAAGATACCAAGGAGAGAGTGAAAGAGAGACTGAAAGATGATGAGAGTTGGTCTTCAGTTTGTCAAATACTTCATTTTTTGCAGACTGACATCTGGTGTAAATCCTTCTATTCCCTGATGTTAAGCTTTGGGTGAAATCCTTTCCTTTAGAACCTCTCAGTTGTTGCTCTCCTGCTGCTCAGCTGAAGCTTGGTGCTTTGCCTTCAGGATGTACTGTAGTACAAAGATCTCTACCTATTTTTGATGTTTCTTGTGTTGTCATGTAGCAAGGGGAGAGGGGAAAAAACTTTTGTCATACATTCCAAGATGCAGAAAAATCGTGAAGTTTACCTTGCACCTTCTTTATGGAAGGTTTGGTGGTTCAAAACAAACTCAGTTGCAGCAACTTTAGCCTCAAGGAAATAAGCAAAGATTTGTGTCTCTCTGTGTGTTTTTACCCTTCAATACTAGAAAAAGGGCCTACCTTTGTCTGCATTACAAAGCTCCTAGTCCTTCTTTGGTATTTCTTTCCTATCTCTCCTGCCTCAAAAATTCTGTTACTTTCTTGTTGATCTCTTTTATTACACCATTACTTGTTCAACCTGTGTCAACTATACCAATGTTTCTTCTGTTTCTCTTCTTCCACTACTGAACTCTTCTCTCCCTTCACACCTATAGTCAATTCAGTGGTTTTCTTCTTTACTTCTTACCCTTAACAAGCACTAGGAATTCTCTCCCACTCAGAAATATATTTTTGTTTCCTATATCCAGGCAGCTTCATCTGCACTATCTGCACTATC
>NW_026844366.1:336320169-336360915 GCF_025583915.1 Anolis sagrei ordinatus
CTATGTCCACATGACTCCCTTGGAGTATAGAAATGTTAGGCATCACTGCAGGAGAGCTAAACTGTTAGCTAACTGAGCTAATTTGTCAGACACAATATTGCACTCAGCTGTGAACTCTACAGCCACCAATTGACATGTCTCATTTGTCATCAGTGGTGTATGATTAGAAGTTCCTGATGTCCAGATAGGGCAAGCGTGTGTCAGTAAGAACTGAAAGATTGCCCAAGGAGGTGTACCCAGGATGGGTAAGTCTGCCAGTTTCCTAGCTCATTCAAATATTTGCTAATTTTCATAAATTCTGATCTGGAATGAACAAAAGCAAAAATGTCTAGAGTACTTGTTCATCGAAAACTATAACATACATTGCATTAGAGTCTGAGGTCCATTTACACTGCATAATTATAGCACTATTATTCCACCTTAACCAGCACAGTCCCACACTATGGAATCCTGGGTTTTGTAATTTGGTGAAGCACTGGTTGAGAATTCAGAATGCACTCTCTCAAACTACAAACTCCAGAATTCCAAGTGGAATAATACTGCCATAATTGTGAAATATGAATGGGTCATTAGACAAGCATCTTAGTGTAGACCTTATCTGAGCTCAGTTGTAGATAGACAAGAAGAGTGGGAATCTTAATTGGAAGGGTTTCTGCTTAGTCTGCCAGGCAACAATAGAGGTCTTGGCATTTATATCTTGCCTAAGATGATCAGTATGGAGTAGAAAATCATATCTGAACCATGTGCAAGCCACAATAAGGGTTGTGATAGAATATGACAATTAGGTGCATCAAATAATATAGACTAGATCTTGATCTTAGTACTATGGGGCTGATTACTGACCACAGATTATAAAGAGGCAGCAAATTCTTGCCCCATTAGGATACCACCACTTTTCCTTACTACAGTAGACTACACCACCATTTAAAGTAGACTACACAACCATTTAATATTTTTGCACTACTTCTTCTCAAAGACTCTTCTGGGATCATTGCAGGCAATGCTGCAAGGTTGTATAAATGAGTAGAGTAGGCCATGTAATAGCTTCAACTAATGGATCCTGCATCGTTTAAATCTTTTGCTAAGGCAATGTAGGGTTTCTGAATTTTAGATAGAACAAAATATTAATTAGATTGCTCAAATGGTATGCAGTAACTTGAAAGCACTGGGCTGCACAGAGTACTTGCAAATCCATTTGTATGATTTTGTGGCATCATCCTTGAAAAGAGTTGTGGAAAATATATTAACTCACAGAGCTGAACATTTTGATTACTGCTGAGCAAACTACTTTCAAGAAATAACTGACTTGGAGTTTTTTCTGTCATATTTAGATGAAAGATGATTAGTGTCAGTAGATTTTTCTTTTCATTCTGATTTCATGTGCTTTGCAGCAAGGAATATAAAGATATATTTTACGGAATCATATAAAGAGATCCTTAATCCAGTGCCAGCCTCCTCAAGAAAGTGTAGTGGGTTTGGAATCAGTCCAGGCCCATTCTTTCCCATCGGAAGTGGAAGAGAAATGGCTAATGTTCTGGCTATTTCCCTCCAAGACAAAGAATAACAAGTTAATGCAATGACTCTGGTTTGGTGGTTCTTGGTTTACAAGTGATCCTTAAATACATTAAAATACAACAACCCAACAGAGGATATATTCCTGAATTTATCATGAAAACAGGAAATATATTTAATATATTTGAATGACACTCCAAAAGTTACTATAGAGAGGTCATGGAAGGTTAAAGAGTTCCTAGAAGAGTATCCTCTCTAAGGGTTTGCTAATTCCTCCATGGAACACCCTGCCTAGGGATATTAGATCGGCCCCTTCCCTTTTAACATTCCAAACAAAATGTCAAGATTTGGCTTTTTGAGCAAGCGTTTGCAAATGCAGTGTAACTGGATGACGTGATTGGACAATGTTTTTAACAGGGAGATGCTAATGATATATGTTTTTATTGATCTTGCTATGATTTTATATTTATATTAATGTTTTTAATTGTATTTTATGGTTTTGGGGGCACTGAATTGTTGCTGACTGTAAATTGCCCTGAGTCGCCTGCAGGCTGAGAAAGGTGGTATATAAATATAGTAAATAAATAAATAAAAACAAAATTTTGTTTTGCCATTTGTGCCATGCTACTAGTATGTTGGACTGAAAACTGTACTAGGCCAAATCTATTGTTTGTTATTGTTTGTTTTGTTCGCCTTCTTGCTCATTTTCAGAACTCATCCAAGTTTCTTGTCCCACCTGCCAGTATTCGACGGTGCTGGTATTTCATTACTACCCTGCAGTACTACTATTAAATTATGAATGATTATAAATTGATTTTTTTTCATAAGCTGCTCTGAGATCTTTGGATTGGGTTCAGGATATAAATGTTTTAATAAATAACTAAATAAATAAATTAGCAGTAAATGGCACCATGGAGGAGAAGAGACATCCGCTATAAGAGGCCCTGAGATGTCTGTCTGTGTTCCACACCTCTTGAATATTACTTTAATGACAAGCCATAATTTTTAAAAGGTAAAAAGGCTGAAAAATGAATTTTATAAAAGCATGTATCCATTAATGAGCTGCAGTTGAAATGTGAAGGAATCTTTTCCTTGCATTACAGAAGCCATGATGATCCCTGCCCACTCCCCACCCCAAATCTGTTTCATTTTTTTCCACATTTGAGAATTTCACAACAACATTTTTGTTTGTTATCTGTCTCTCCTTATGGCTCAAGGCGGAGTCCAACACAATTGAAGCACACCATTAAAATTGACTGGTTAGGCCTACCGGAAGCTGCTTTCTATCCTAAACAGGTAGGAATATGTGAATATTGGTGAAGTCTTCTTATCTGAAACATGTTTCTGAAGTCCAATTCAAAAGCTAAATGTATTTCCTACAAGGAGAACCCATTGTTGAAACAGCTATTGAATATAGTAAACAACTCAGGAAAAAAAATGGTGATATATCCCATTCAGCATAAATAAGTGTGAATACATAAGGATCCAGTGTCAAACTTTTATAAACAAAGTATGCAAAATCTTGAACCTAAACCAGCCATTTTAATTTCTGCTATATCCTTTTTTTAAAAGTACTTTCTGTTTGAATATAAGGAAATTTAGACTTAACTGATATTCTTTGCAATATTAGGTTGAACAGCATCTCTAGGCTGGAATCCAAGACAAAATAAGTAGCAGCGCTTATAACAGAGAGTTCCATTAGTTTTGGGAACCCAAGTTCAAGGATGCCAATAAGCTGGAAATATTTTTTAAAAAACTGAGGATAGCGAGATCCAAGAGAAAAAAAAATCATATCAGAGAAAGTTGAAATTTGATGCCTGGAGAAAAAAGAGATTAATGGAAAATGTGTTGACAGCTTCCAAATATTTGCAAGGATGTCAGAAGGATAGTTTACTATGCCCTGATAGATTCCAGCTAAACACTAGCAAGCAATGTCTTAATTGGGAGAACAGCTTGACTCGATAATAAATGTTGCCTTGAGACATTGTGATTCTTTATTTTCATCTTATGTTACAGTTTCATTTGCACTTTAAACTGCAAAAAACCCACAAAATGACATTATAATATGTCAACTATTGGTTTGTTAAAATGAGTACTCGGTGCTTGGAAAAACAGATTATTTAGTGTACATTTGAACGTTATCTTGCGTGTATTCATGTATATATTTCAAATTTGCATAGAAATGCTACAAATTATATCTTCCATCTCATGTCCTTTTGGACTCATTATTTTCATTTCACTGGGTTTTCTTAAGACCTTGATTTTATTATATATTCTACTGCTGTCTTAAATATCTCTGTGTTTTTGTCTTACACACACACAAATAATACAGTATGATTCCCATTATCAACAAAAAAAACATCATCTCTA
Source organism: Anolis sagrei ordinatus (assembly GCF_025583915.1). Classification (NCBI taxonomy): domain Eukaryota; kingdom Metazoa; phylum Chordata; class Lepidosauria; order Squamata; family Anolidae; genus Anolis; species Anolis sagrei. The sequence goes on from NW_026844366.1 coordinate 336,324,052, forward strand.
GGCATTCTCTAGGCCTGTGGTCCATTGACCACCAGTGGTCCACAAGAACAAAAATATGGTCCACAGTTTCACTATTACTATACCGTTACCTCAAAACCATGAGGCAATGAGAGCAACTGGTATCACAAAACCCTCTTATAGTGCAAAGGCAACAGGGATGTTGGGAGGGAAGAGGCTGACTACCCATGAAAGATTATTACTACCACATCAGCTCTAGGTTATTAAATTTCTTTTGTGGTCTAGCAGATGGTGACTACAGGGTGGCATATGTTCTGTATCAGAAATTAGAGCTGATGAGGTCTATCCAATACAATTTTCTGAATCAGCACCCCAAATAACCAAACTGAATCTAAAGTTGACCAAAAACTGATTTGTAACCCTTTTGGTACTAATGTTGGGGAGTGGTCCCTGGTCAAAGTGGTTCCTGTTCAAATAGTCCCTGTTCAAGTGGTCAAAAAAAGGTTGGGAACCACTCCTCTAGGCCTTGTAACTTAGCCTCAGGTATTCCTGTGCCAGAATCCTTTCATTTCTATAGTGTTCAGTAAAAGTATTATTGCTAGTTTCTCATATCCATACAAAGTCCAGGAATGTATCTCTTTGCAGATACACATATTGTACAATGCTTCTTTTGCTTTAAAATGTGTTTTCTATTATTTTAATATTTTGGAAAGCTGCCCTCATTTGTTTTAAAGTTATGAAATAGTACTGATGCTAGTAGTGATGATCATGGTGAGATTAGTAAGGAAGGTGATGATAATGATCTAGTTTTAAATTTCTAAATCTCTCTGTGTGCATCAAGTGAGAATAACATTTCATGGAATTCTTGCCCCCCAAATTTTACTCCACAATAAATCTTTGGGCTCAAACTATATGAGGCAGACACTTGACTTTTTAAAAGTCAAATCTCATACCTGCTTACTTAGAGATAACATCACTGAACTCACTTGGATTTCATTCCATGTAATGGTGGACAAAGTACACACTATTAGTAACATGACAAACTCAGGTACATGTGTCCAACCCAAGACCCACCATGTCATTTTATGAGGCCCTTCAGATGCTGCATTAGACATCATGACTAGAGCTGATTGGCGTTGCAATACAGTAACATCTGGAAGGCTGCATCTTGTTTTGTTCGGTTAGGATAGTGTGGTTTAGATATTTAGATAGAGGGCTTGTGGAGATGATGTCTAACTTTAAAATGCCTTTTAACCTGTTCCTAACTTCAAGGCCAAAAGTGCTGTTGGGCTGCAATTCCCATCATCTCCAATCCACATGGTAAATAATGAAAAGTAATAGGAGTTGTCATTCAATAGCATCTAAGGGCCCAAACTGAATACCAACTAAATAGCACCAACCACTATGTAAAAAAATAATATAGTTTGGCTCTCTGTATTCATGGATTCTATGTCCATGGATTTATCAGTCCTTTGAAGGCAACCATAAGGCTGATGTGCCCCTTGATGAAAATTAATTTGACACCCCTGTTCTAGAGGGCTGAATTACTAGAAAAACAACAACTTTGGTTTTCTTCTAGTATCTTAAAGAGGAAGGACAAGCTAGAAGAAATACATTCACATGACCAAGCTGGATCTTCATGTTTGGGTTGAGCTAACCTTTGCACAGCTGTTTTCCAAATGTCTTTTCTTCTCACTTTTAAGTAAACATAGCCATACGCTAGTTCACCCATGGTTGTCATGAAATCAAGCTGTTGTTGGATTGTAATTCCTAGCAATTTTTTCATTGACTATGTTGGCTGAATTTGCAGACCAAAAACTAGAAGGTCCAAATGATTCCCACCCTTGCCTTACTGAGATTAATTGGAAAGAGTCAAACGTTGCTTGTCCAGCATTTGATTTCAAGGGCTGAACAGTTTCCAGAATATAGATTTCATGTGCATCCCTGAATGACTAAGGGCTTTCTTTGTCTTCTGCCATCTTGAATCAATACAATCAATTACCAGGAACCTGACTGATTATATTGTCACATAAATAATATCCCCTTCCCCAATCTTGTTCACTTTTATTATTATTATTATTATTATTATTATTATTATTATTATTATTATTATTATTATTAGAATGGGAGGTCACTTCTGTTTTGGAGAAAAGAAAGAGCTTCACAATCCTTAAACAGGCCATTAGGAGTGAACATTGTGGCAAAACCTTGTGCCCCCAGAGGGTGTGACTGGCTTTTTGCCCCTGGTATATCACTCAGATTTGGAGGGTACTGGGTAACACTGGGGGCAGGGGTAGGCTAGAGAGGGCTGGGAACTGCCATGATACTCTTAGCACAGGGGTGTCAAACTCATTAAAAGCAATGTAATGCAGGAATAAAGAAGAACAAAATTAAAATGCCTGCAGTGACATAGAGCTCATTTCTCTTCCGAGCCCCCCTCCCCCATACATACACATACACACTGCTCTATGAAAAATACACCTTTCCCCCTTTTTATGTCTCATACAGTAGAAATAAAGTAGGTAATCCTGGTATATTGACATGTGATATAAAATTAGGGACAATTTTATTCAGCCTGGAGTGGCATACACACTGACTTGTAACATTTTGGGCTGGTTGATTATTGTTTTGTTTATTCCATTCTGTGTGGAACTCTTTCTTTCCCCAGGCATCTTAATCTTTTAATGCTTCTGCACCTTTTTCACTTTTATGCTGCTACAATGTTTAGTGTTATACATTAGCTTTATATGCCAGAATGTTTTACTCTCTGCTGCTGAATTTAATTTGGTTTTTCCATTCTCCTTCTTCGCTCATTGTTTAACTTATTATTGCTGTAGTTTAAATTTTTAAGGTACCACATACCACCTAGAGAGAGTTTGAGTTAGTGAGTGATTTAAAACTTCAAGTTTGGAATAAGGAATAATGAGGGTGCGTCTACACTGTAGAATGAATGCTGTTTGTGGCCAATGCTGAGGTCTGCACTGCACTGTGCCAAAACATTTTAACTAAAATTGCATCCATCCATATTAATTAAGGAAAATATTTGTTAAGTGCATCAAAAATTATGGAAGAGGAGTTGGTGGAACGCTATGATAATTTTGCCAGATATTTTATGGATAGAGACATTCACATTAACATTACAGGAAGAAATCATTTCCTCCACTTTATTATCATTCCTTGTTTTCTACTGCCTTTTGACTCTGTTTTTTGTCTCAATATTTATTTATTATTATTATTATTTACTGTATTTGTATACTGCTTTTCTCAGCCAATTGGCAACTCAAGGTGGTTTCCAATAAATCAGTATACATAAAACATAATAGATAAAAAACATTAAACAGTATAAGACATCACAAAAGCAATATCTGGGTTTTAAAATCAAATATCAATATTTGTTGCAAGTCACCTTGGATAATAAATAAATATTAGGGATGCAATATAAAACATTTTAAATAAGTACATTACTTTTTAAAAATGTTAGAAAATTATCATTTAAAAAACCTGGATATGGAAAGCCCTGTGTTTCACAAACATTTATCCTACTCTGTCTGAGTCCTCATTATGGAGTTTGTCAGGATTGTCTTTTCTTTTCCCCTTAAAACAATCTTTACATTTTGAAACACTGATTATTCTACTATTTATCAGCAACATCCCTGGGGTTCAATGGCAGACATGTATGGTGTTGTGATGCCTTAAACCACATGTGTTTTATTTCTCATCTTGTAGAGTGCTGGGCATGAGAGAAATTTCCCACAGGTACTTGGGAACTGGAACTGTTTATTAATTTTCTACGTATCTCACCTTTCAGTCTAATATCCTCCTGGTCTTGGATGGCAGGTTCATTTTATTGTTGATTTGGGACTTATTAGGGACTTATCCTTCACAGCACATTCTTGCACAGAGATCAGACATAATTATATTGAACTCATTTCTTCCAAATGCTGAAATCCATATAAGATATATGACATGGCATCACATGCAATTCCCTGCTTATGATTTCTTTTAAAACTGACTCTTAAAGTAGCCAACTGGAAGACTTGTTTATGTGGTGTTGGGGTGAGGCATTTCTAAAATTGTTGGGCATATTTTTTTTTCTATAACATTTCTCTAGCCCTTCTAGGAGCAGAGTTATGGGGCAAAAGATGCAGTCACTTTTCTGCCCAATTGTTTTGTGAGAAACAAGCATGCTATTGCATTTCTGTGCAGTTGACCAATTCACCATCTGCAGCTAACCACTCAAATTTGTATAAATTTAAATGTTTTAGACTCAATTCATACTCAACCAATTTCATTTCTAAATGGTCTGGGTCAATGTTACTTAGGCAAGTGTCTTCAGAAAGAGAATTCCCTGGAGCCAATAGTTAAAGCTATTGGTCCCAGTAAAAACTCCATTGTAATTCATACAGTGGTCTTCAAATTAGTGGATTTTCCAGCCTTAGTGGAGTCATTGTATATGCATTTGTTATACCTTTCCTGCTACCTTGAGTCCAAAATGGTGAATTGTATGATTTGATTTATCATTAAATAAATAAAAAAGATAGAGATATAATATTTAAAAAAAGAAAAGAAGGGGAATTCAAAGCACAGAAGCTGTGTGAGGAACATGAATGGGACTTAATATTTCAGTTCTCCAAAAGCTGTTAAGTTCCAAACATGTGTTCATTAGTATAATCATTTCTCAATACCACACTGTCAGCTTAAACAATGGCAAATGTGTGAGACTAGAAAATGTTTTTCCTTGTGAAGCTCCAGCATGTTAAGAAAACCTACATTTGTAAGTTTGGTGAGTACAATAGAGATCATAGGAAATGTGGGAGGTGGTAAAAGAAGATCTCATCCCTGAATTGAATTTTAGAAGGAGCCTTCAAGTGGGCACTCTACAGAGTTCAAAATCTTTTTATTTACTTCTCCAATGCTTACCCAATCCAGTTATTTTCATTCCATTTGTGCACATAGCTAATTCAGAATAAAACTTGCGAACCCCCCCCCCCCCATCTCTTTTCTTTCCTTTTTTTGGTGGTCCTTGAAGCTATCCCCTTTTGTTCCATATTATTTCTGCCTCTGGTACAAAATTATCTGCTTCATTAACTGAGGTATGCATGTAGCATCTAGATTAAGGGAAGAGGTAGTGCTAATCTATTCCATTTAGGACATACCTCCCTGGATTATTGTGTCCAGTTTGTTTGTTCACGTGCTTACATTATATTCAATTTTTTCTTCTAGCATAGGATTCAAGACAAAGCAGAAAATGGACAAATTTGTTTTTCTCGTGCTCCAAGGACTAGAACACAAACCAATGCATTCATATTATAATAAAAGATATGCCAGCTAAACATTAGGAAGAACTTCTTCAATGTAAGAGCCATTCACCATTGGAATAGTCAGTCTGCAGCAGGGTATGTTTTCCTTTTTTGGAGGTATTTAAAAAGCAGTTGGATGGGTATCTTTTAGGAATGCTTTAGTTATTTATTCTATTATAGTAAGGAATTAGATGGTCTTGCGGATCCTTTCAGCTGGGAGATTTTGTAACATTACAGTCCCCTTAGTATGCACAATATATATTTATCGTGTCAGGGGCAACCAGACCATTGTATTACATTTCTAACAGAACAAAACAAACAAACAGATAAAAAACCATAAAGTTTGCAAACTTGGTAGTTGATTAAATGTCCTTTGACCAGTATCTGGCCACTTGGAGTGCCTCTGGTGTTGCCGCAAGAAGGTCCTCCATTGTGCATGTAGGCAGGGCTCAGGTTGCATTGCAGCAGGTGGTCAGTGGTTTGCTCTTCTCCACACTCGCATGTCGAGGATTCCACTTTGTAGCCACATTTCTGAAGGTTGGCTCTGCATCTCGTGATGCCAGAGCGCAGTCTGTTCAGTGCCTTTCAAGTCGCCCAGTCCTCTGTGTGCCCAGGGGGGAATCTCTCATCTGGTATCACCCGCGGATTGAGGTGCTGGATTTGAGCCTGCCACTTTTGGACTCTCGTTTGCTGAGGTGTTCCAGCGAGTCTCTGTAGATCTTAGAAAACTATTTCTTGATTTAAGTCATTGACGTGCTGGCTGATACCCAAACAAGGGATGAGCTGGAGATGTCACTGCCTTGGTCCTTTTCACTATTAGCTGCAGAAGTATGCAAAATGATTTCTAGATTTTCTTAGCACTACATCTGTGACCAATACATACATATCCACTTTTTTTAATATAAAAGTAGCACCAACACACTTTATGGTAACATAAAATGTAGAATGAACCAGAGGTTAACATTTACAACTAGTTAAGAAAATATGTCTGTAAGTGTAAGAGCTATTGCCTGCTGTCAAATCTGACATAAGAACAGGAAAATGCAAATACAATGAAAGCAAAAGGCAAGAGGAAGGCATACAAGGCCTCCTGATTCTAAGGCTGCTGAAATATCAGTGCAGGATGAGATATTCTTGGCTCACATTATATTATATTCCACAGAATATTGATTGATAAAACAGTATCAGCATCTACTCTAATAGATTACCTTGAATCACTCACCCAGGGCTTCCTTAGCATTGTATGATAAAGGCAGAAGCATTATGAAAAACAGTAAATCTGTTTAAAACAACAACAACAGCACTGACAGTAACAACAGTAGCTAGAAGTTTATGGGAGAACAATTAGACAGGCTTTTATCATAGATAGCAAATGATTCATTGTGGTTCAAAAACGAAACCTTTGCTTTTACTGTTCTACATTTTTCACAGCATGCCAGATGTTCTCATACAAGAAGTTCCACACACTTATATGGACAATTGCAAATTATGAAAATGCTAAAGATGAATACTTCTTTTATTATTTCTATCCACTTAATCCTACAGTTTTTGGATATCCTATCCTACAATTTATAAGCTTCAAACTGGTGACCTTATACACTTTTATGTAAAAAAATATTCAGCAAAATAGGTTAGTGTGTGAGAAAACAATGTTTCTTGTGTAGAACATATTTTTGTACAAAATACCTTTTCATGTTATGCATTAACAACAATAGTTGTCGCTACTGTTGCTGATCGAAAGCACTAGTCTTTTTCATATATGGATGAAATATCTCACAGAAGCTGATGTTTTGTTTTGTTTCAATGGGGAAGCTAAGTTTGTAAAAAAAAAAACCCACTCTTTCTCACTGAAGATAAGGAATATCCAAACAGTTTTTGCTGAGACTTCCGGTGGAGGCGTGATGGCGGCTGCAGCAGGTCGACGAAGCTCCTGCAGCTTCTAGGACCTGTGCATCCCCCAGAAGGGCAAGGGGCAGAGAAGCCCCACAGGCTGATGGAATAGAGGTCAGCCTGCCTAGCGAAGCCCGTTTGAGGTCCCGCGGGGGTGGGCAAGAGCAGTCGACCCTCAAGGACGACTGCTAAACCCCACCTGGCGGGGCCGAGGGCTGGCGCCCGGGGGGAAGGCACGGTTTGGGAGAACCGTAGAGGTCGCCTGCCTTCACTTTTACTACGAGAAGAAACTCAAGGGAGGGGAAAAAAAGGACTAAAGAGAACAAAGAGGCAGCAGGGGAATCAGTGCAACTTCCTGGAATTACCAGCAGGAAATAAGAGGAAGAAGAGACAAAAGCTGGAAGAGAACTGGAATATGCCTAACGTCTAAGACCAGCCAACCTGGGAAGTACGGTAAGCCCCCAGGAGGGGGATTGAAGAGAAGGCCGAGAGGGGCCAACTAAGTCCAAGCTTACTATCTCTTACTGCAACTCAATACACATCATTTATTTTTCTTTATTTACTTTATTTACTTTATACCGTGCAACCCAAACTTGCCTGCCCTTCTCCCTCTTCCCCCTGCTCTCCCATTCTCTCACTCATTCTCTCACTCTCATTCTATCACTCTCCCACTCTCTCCCCCTCACCCTCAGCCCAGCTCACTTGCCCCTAAACCCCAACATCAAGAAAGGGAGAAAAAAAGGGGGAGCGTTACCTTTAAAAATAAGGAGCGCCTCCCTTCCTTTAGTGAGTGGGAACGAGGCGCGGCGCGGAGGCGCAGAATGCGCCGCACAGAACGCAATATTGTGCGGCGCCTGCAAGGAAGCGAACCACGAGGCAACGCGAGGACAGAAAGCTCACGAGAGAAGAGGCCTCTCCAGGCCGCGCAAGAGCGCGCAAACCCGGAAGGGCACCTTAAGCCTCAAGCCTCAAGTCTCAAGCCTCTCCCAAACATCAGCGAGGCGGCTGACTGGGAAACAGAAGCCTCAAGCCTCAAGCCTCTCCCAAAGCTGCGAAGCTGCAAATAAATCAGAGCAGCCGGGTAGCGGCGGCCAGAAACGGCGGCGGGAGGTAGAGGACGAGGACGAGGAAGGCAGAAAGGAGAGAAAAAGCCAAGGGCGAAACATCAAGAAAGGGGTGAGTGGAAAGCGCGACGCGGATTTAAACATAGTTACAAGTACTCAAAACAAATACATATACCAACATAAATATCAATATTAAATCACCTAACCGAAACAATGGTCAAAGGACATTTAACCAACTACCCAACTCACAAATGCTGTATTTTATCTGTTTGTTTGCTTTGTTCTGTTAGAAATGTAATATAATTGACTGGTTGATCTGACACGACAAATAAATAGTGATAAGAAGTGGAGATTTGACTGAGTGGAACTTCAAGTACATTTAACAGCTAAGGCTGCAGCAGTAATTATCAAATTGACATGTGTCAACTCAATTTATGCAGTGCCTTCATTCCATGTTTGGAAATATGGACAGAGAATCAGATGAGCATTATATTAATAATTACCAAAAGGGAAATTTGATGCAAAATAAACGACGAGATAGAAAGATGCCAAGAAGTGACAGTAGCTGGTTCTCTAACATGATCTTAGAGAGTGTAAGTAGAGAGATAAATTCACTGATGCAAGCAAATTTGCATATGCAGGAGAATGAAGACATGAGATCTGAAAATATGTAAAAGATATTATAAGAAATTGCTTATTTTTCTTAGAAACAAAACTTTTTTTCCTATTGGTGGTGTCTATGCCTGGGCAGAGCAAAGCCAGAAGAAACTCTGGTGGAGGTCCGTAGCGGTCCTGACATGCAAATCAGTTGTATGACCTGGGTATACGGGTGAAAGACTAATTGAACCGTTTAGTATCTTGGGAAGTCTGACTTGGCCACGGTGGTACACGCTTTGGTCACATCCCGTCCGCAGTTTTATCTGGTAAAGCAATTTTTTAGAGGTCTTGGAGCCAAAACAATGGTATTGCGGTGACCAGGGGAGTATTTTGCACAGCTAAAGCTTGTGCGCCAGCTGCGCCCGTAACTTGGGAAGTCTGACTTGGCCACGGTAGTCCACGCTCTGGTTACATCCCGTTTAGACTACTGCAACGCTCTCTACGTGGGGTTGCCTTTGAAGACAGCTCGGAAGCTCCAACTAGTCCAACGCTCGGCAGCCATGATTTTAACAGGAGCCGAGCGCAGGGAGCATACAACCCCCCTGTTGCGCCAACTCCACTGGCTACCGATCTGCTACCGGGCTGAATTCAAAGTGCTGGCGTTGGCCTTTAAAGCCCTAAACAGGTTCCGGCCCAAGCTACCTATCTGACCGCATCTCTGCCTATGAACCCACCAGGACTTTGAGATCTTCCGGGGAGGCCCTGCTCTCGATCCCGCCTGCTTCTCAAGCTCGGCTGGCGGGGACGAGAGATAGGGCCTTCTCGGTGGTGGCTCCTCGGCTGTGGAACGCCCTTCCTACGGACATTAGACTAGCACCATCTCTAATGGTATTCCGCAAAAAAGTGAAGATCTGGCTGTTTGAGCAGGCGTTCGAATAATTAGTGCAATGATTGGTTAATGAACACTGGAATGGAACAATGGATGACGAATCTGGAACATGTTTTTGATGATGAGATGACAGTGAATGGGTATTGTAGTAACTGTTTATTAATTGTGTAATGTGTTAGGTTGTTAACTGTTTTTATACTGTAGCACTGATTTTTGCTGTTCGTATTTGTTGTGAACCGCTGTGAGTTGCCTTCGGGCTGAGAACAGCGGTATATAAGTAAGGAAATAAATAAATAAATAAATATTGAAATTAGTGCACATTTTACAATCAATGGCATCTTAGAATAAAAAAACTATGTCAATAAGCGCTTCCGAGCAGAATCCATGTTTTTTAAAAAATAGATCAAATATTATTGGGTGCCACAAGATGATGCTGAAATGAAGTGCAGTTCATGACTTTGCAGAGCAATTGATATAGTAAAAGACCAGTGCAACAATGGCAGTTGCAATTTATTTATTTATTTACTTACTTACTTACTTACTTACTTACTTACTTACTGTATTTGTATACCGCCTTTCTCAGCCTGCGGGTGACTCAAGGCAGTTTACAGGGTCTGGGGTTTTTAAATATTATTATTATTATTATTATTATTATTATTATTATTATTATTATTAAACTTTATTTATACCCTGCCACCATCTCCCCTCAGAGACTCGGGGCGGCTAATATGAGGCCAAGCCCAACATATACAATAAACAAAATGAAATACATACAGCAAATAATAACTGAAATAAATACAAACAATAAAAGAAGGGGGAATCACAAAATGGGATAAGACACAGGGTATGGATGCAATAAAGGTTAAAACAAGCGTTAAACAAGTGGGTTGGGCCAAATGCAAGGATAAAATCAGGGGAAATTGGGTGAGATAGGAGGGATTGGGTAAGTGGTTTAGCTAGTGGGAGATATGGATGGGACAAGCTGTGGGGTTTGTTTCCCGCTAGGGGATGAGATAAAATGCATTAAGACAAGTTTATTCTTTCTATAATGTGTATATGCGCATTTTCCTCAAAACACAAAAAATAATAGATTGAAACTGGGTTGTTGTAGGTTTTTTCGGGCTATATGGATATGGTCTAGAGGCATTCTCTCCTGACGTTTCGCCTGCATCTATGGCAAGCATCCTCAGAGGTAGTGAGGTGCCTCACTACCTCACTACCTCTGAGGATGCTTGCCATAGATGCAGACAAAACGTCAGGAGAGAATGCCTCTAGACTATGACCATATAGCCCAAAAAAACCTACAACAACCCAGTGATTCCGGCCATGAAAGCCTTCGACAATAAATAGATTGAAATCTCACCACTTCAGGGCAATTTCTAAGTGCATGGCAACTACAATGGTTGAATGAAAAGTAATGCCTCCACCTTCGTAACACCTTAACAGATAGCAGTACTGGTATGCGTCAGGTACTGGCTTATTCAGTAGACTCTCCTCTACAGTTTCATTTTGGTGAGAAGACTTAGCATTGAATGGTTGTGTTGTTAAAGTGCAAAGTATGGAATCCTGTGCAGACGGTCGGTCAATGTGACTTAAGCAATGTGCAGTCATTGAATTCTTGACAGCAGAAGGTGTCACCCAAAGGAGATTAATCAGAGAATGCAACTTGTTTATGGTGATTGTGTTGATGTGAGTACTGTGCATCATTGAGCGAGTAAAGATGTTGAAGTGGGAGCATCTGACTTGCGTGACAAACAAAGAGTTAGACGTCCTGTGACAGCAACCACTGAGTTTCACAAGCAAAAGGTTGACAGATTGATTCAGGATGATCTTCGTATCACTGAGAGAGAAATTTCAGGCATAATTGGCATTTCACAACAACGTGTGGGTCACATTATTGCTTTGCTTGGCTATCAGAAGATCTGTGCACGATGGGTTGCGGAAACAGAGTGTCGACTTCTTCTGCGACGGCTTCAGAAAACTTGTTAATTGTTGGCAGAAATGTATTCAATTGTCTGGTGATTATGTGGAAAAGTGAATAGTTAAAGAGCACACTCTAAGGATTATTTCTGCATTTGATTTATTAAAATATTCCTATCCAAACCCAAGTAAGGAAGGTGGAGGCATTACTTTTCATTCATTTATAGTGAATCACATATGAGTTGGAGCCCCCGGTGGCACAGTGGGTTAAAGCACTGAGCTGCTGAGCTTGTTGATCAAAAGGTCACAGGTTCGATTCCAGGGAGCGGCGTGAACTTCCGCTGACAGCCCCAGCTTCTGCCAACCTAGCAGTTCTAAAACATGCAAATGTGAGTAGATCAATAGGTACAGCTCCAGCAAGGAAGGTAATGGCGCTCCATGCAGTCATGTTGGCCACATGACCTTGGAGGTGTCTACGGACAATGCCGGCTCTTCGGCTTAGAAATGGAGATGAGCACCACACCCCAGAGTCGGACACGACTGGACTTCATGTCAGGGGAAAACCTTTATCTAATATATGAGTTAATTGAGAATTTGTTTCCAAAATGCTTAGAGATGCAGAAGCATATGCCTAAAAACAATAGCCATCCCCTTTCGCAATTGGGCCACAAAGCAAATTTCAGATTGAGCTACTTAAAATCACTAGGAAAAGAGGACAGTAAATAAAATCACAGCAGAAGGTTTTATTGTGTTTTGTAGGTACTGTAAATCTCTGACTTGCTTCAAAATTCAGTACAAACTGGGAATCAACTATATACATGGTTTTGATTCTTAGCCAACAGATTGGGATCCAGTGATGTGGTGGTGAAGATGCTCTAGCCAGAGTGGCTCTCCCATTGGCTGGCTGTATTTCAGGCTGGGTTGTCATGTGACTGCCTGTCTGTGCCTGCTGTACAGGTGAGAGGATGTTCTGCACAGCAAGTGTAGACAGGCAGACACATGACAACTCTGTCCAGCCAGCCCCTTGGCTCCAGCAGGAGACTCTTTGCTCTAGGCTTAACAGGACTGACCTCAGTGAAGGGGAAGACCGTACGAAAGTAAACTTTAACACATCAGGGAGCTGTCAAACAAAAAGAAGATTTATTTCATTCAGAAAAGGGGTTTCCACATTGTTATTTTTATTTTCCCGTCATGTATACAAGTGAATGCAACAAAACATGTACCCTAAACATAGATCCAAGGAACAATTTTGAATCCCGTTCAAATGTGCAAGTATCTATGTCTGAACGATGCTACACTTGCAAAGAGAGAAATATAAAAATCTATATAAATAAAAATGTAATGTTCGTTTGTGGGATTAACAGAACTCAAAACCCACTGGACGATTTGGCACCAAATTTGGACACAATACACCTAACAACCCAATGTATGTTCTTCACTCATAAAAACACTGAAAAACACACCAGAAGGGACTTAAAAAGTCCCCTAAAAGCTACATGACAATACAGAAAAAAGGGAAGAAAGAGGGAGGGAAGGGGAGGAAAAAAGAAAGAAAGAAAAGAAAAGAAAGAGGGAGGGAAAGAAAGAAGGAAAGGGAGAAGGAAGAAAGGAGAGAAAGAGGGATGGAAAGAAAAAAGGGAGAAGGAAGAAAAGTTAGAGAAGGAAAGAAAAAGGGAAAGAGGGAGCGAAGGAAGGGGGGAAGATGTAGAGAAAGAGAGAGGGAAGGAAAGAAGGAAAGAGAAGGAAGAAAAAAGAGACAGCCGAAGAGAAAAGGGGAAAAGAAGGAAAGAGATAGAGAAGGAAGGAAGAAGAGAAGGGAAAACGGGAAGGAAAGAGGGAGTGAAGGAAGGAGGGAAAGAAGGAGAGAAAGAGGGAAAGTTGGCCACAGTAACGTGTGGCGGGTACAGCTAGTCTATATAAATAAAAATGTAATGTTTGTTTGTGGGATTAATAGAACTCAAAAGCCACTGGACGAAATGATATCAAATTTGGACACAATACATCTAACAACCCAATGTATGTCCTTCACTCAAAAAAATTGATTTTGTCATTTGGGAGTTGTAGTTGCTGGGATTTATAGTTCACCTACAATCAAAGAGCATTCTGAACTCCACCAATGATGGAATTGAACCAAACTTGGCACACAGAACTCCCATGACTAACAGAAAACACTAGAAGGGTTTGGTGGGCATTGACCTTGAGTTTTGGAGTTGTAGTTCACCTCCATCCAGAGAGCACTGTGGACTCAAGCAATGATGGATCTGGACCAAGGGTGGCTCAACCCATTACATAAAGTAAGCATTTGCAGTATAGTTGATTTTGCCCAGGGGTCTCTTGAGGCGCTCTTGGGGGAAAATAGACCTTGACATATGTGAGTTGTAGTTACTGGGATGTATAGTTCACCTACAATCAAAGAGCATTCTGAACTCCACCAATGATGGAATTGAACCAAATATGGCACACAGAACTCCCACGACGAACAGAAAATATATATCAGTGATTGATTGGGGGGAGGGGGCAAAATACTGTTTGCTTACCATTGAAAATTATCTACAGCCGCCTCTGATCTGGACCAAGCTCTACACAAATACTCAGTATGCCCAAATGGGAACACTGGTGGAGTTCAAGAAAAACAGAATCTTGACATTTGGGAGTTGTAGTTGCTGGGATTTATAGTTCACCTACAATCACAGAGCATTCTGAATCCCATCAACGATAGAATTGGGTCAAACCTCCCACACAGAACCCCCATGTAGGCCACAGCAACGCGTGGCAGGGGACAGCTAGTACATAATATGTCCACATCATTGAGAAAGAGTTAACAACCTTTGCATGCTTATATTAATGTATCAGTAAGCATTTAGGCACAAGAAGTATTTATGGTGACTTTTTGTTTTGGAGGCTTTTCCTGTATCACTCTAACCTTCTCTTCCATCCAAGGTTTTTTGGAGGTAAGTAAAGTATAAAGATTGAGGTCCCCCCCCCCCTTTGTCTGCTACACCTGTGTCTCTCTGTGTGTCAGGTTGGTTTTTTGTTTGTTTGTTTTTGTTTGTTTTGTTTTTTTTTGTTGTGTTAGGAGCGACTTGAGAAACTGTCAGGTTGCTGTTCAGATTCAACTCTGCCAATATGGTTGCGATTATTGAAATAACCACAGCTACCTCTCTCATTTCTCAGCAATATTAATATTGAATGAAAATTCACTACTAAAGAAAATTGTGTGTGATTTGGAGATGGGGAGATGGATGGGAAAGACTGGGATATACTTCTTATTTTAAAAACGGGCTGAATCATATTAGACAATGTCCAAATTTGGGCATCACAATTCAAGAGAGATATTGACAAGTTGGAACGTGTCAAGAGGAGAGTGACTAAAATGATCAAAGGCCTGGAAACCATGAATCCCTATGAGGAGCTGCTTAAAGTGCTGGGTCTGTTTAGCTTGCAGAAGAGAAGGTTGAGAGGAGACATTATCACCATGTATAAATATGTGAAAGCATGTCATAAGGAAGAGAGAGCAGGCTTGTTTTCTGTGGTCCTGGAAACTAGGACTTGGAGCAATGAGTTCAAATTACAGGAAAGGAGATTCCACCTGAACATTAGGAGATTCCACCTGACTGTAAGATCTTTTCAACGATGGAACATAACAGTAAGTAAGATTCTAGGGATTGCACCAGAATCCACTATGTGAGCTCCCACTGTTAGCCCTAGCTCCTGCCAACCTAGCAGTTTGAAAACATGCAAGTAGATCAGTAGGTACCACTTTGGCAGAAAGATAATAAAGGTGCCGATGCAGCCATGCCGGCAATACAACCAGGAGATGCCTATGGACAATAGGCTCCTTGGCTTGGAAATGTAAAAGGACTACCTCCTCATGGCCAAAGTTGGACACTACTACCTCCAGAAAGCCAGAGATGAAAGGGGAAGCCTTTACCTTTTAATGTATTAAAGGCATTCAATGTATTAAATGCACTGAATGTTTGCCTATCTGTGAATGTTGTAATCTGCTCTGAGTCCCCTCGAGGAGATAGTGGAATATAAATAAAGTGTTGTTGTTGTTGTTGTTGTTGTTGTTGTTGTTGTTGTTATCAATGCAGTTAAATTACATTATACTGTCATACAATTGCAGTTGAAACTCAGGCCACATCTATACAACCATACAATGCAGCTTCATATTGCAGTTGAACTGGGCTGAACTGCATTATATGAGTCTAAAGGTAAAAGTTTCCCCTGACATTAAGTCTAGTCGCGGAGCCCTCGGTGGCGCAGTGGGTTAAGCCCCTGTGCTGGCAGGACTGAAGACGGACAGGTCATAAGTTCGAATCTGGGGAGAGCACGGATGAGCTCCCTCTATCAGCTCCAGCTCCTCATGCGGGGACATGAGAGAAGCCTCCCACAAGGATGATAAAAACATCAAAACATCCAGGCATCCCCTGGGCAACCTTGCAGATGGCCAATTCTCTCACACCAGAAGTGGCTAGTAGTTTCTCAAGTTGCTCCTGACATAACAAAAAAAAGTCTAGTCATGTCCAACTCTGTGGGGTGGTGCTCCATTTCTGCAGACACCTCCAAGGCCATGTGGCCAACATTACCTTCCCATAGAAGCGGTACCTATTGATCTACTCACATTTGCATGTCTTCAAACTGCTTGGTTGGCAGAAGCTGGGCCTAACAGCAGGATGTGATGCTGTTATGTGGTTTATGTGGAATTGCATCAAATTGTTGCCATATATTGCCATATTTTAGCCGCTCCGAATCCCTCGACGAGGGAGAGAGGGCAGGATACAGAACAAAGTAAATAAAAAAGCAAATAAATATACTGTCCATATAATGCAGTTTATAAACTGCATTATATGGCAGTGTAGATGGGGCCTTAGTGTGACCACTACCACACAGCTGAATAAAATCCCACATTATCTGCTTTGAACTGGAATAAATGGCAGTGTGGACTCAGATAACCCAGTTCAAAGCAGATATTATGGGATTTTCTGCCTGGATATTCTGGGTTATATGACTGTGTGGAAGGGTTTATTCCAATTAATACTAAGCAATATAATTTCAGCCATAATGTAGAAAAAAATATTGCTATAAAAACCCAAAATCATGTTAAAGTTTTATTTCTTAACTTATATAGGTAGAGAGATATTTCTCTCATTCTCTGTATAACCCATTCCTTATCAGGCCCTTTCTGTTGAGTTTTTGAATTTGTTTTGCAAGCTTCACATTTGTAAAGCCTATGAAGAGTGAAGCCTTATACAATGTGAAATATGGAAAAGGTTCGGATAGAGAATGGAGATTGTTGACACTGTTCTAACCCTTCTTCTTTCTTTTTTCTATTTCTTTCTTGTCTGCAGGGGAAAATATTCTCAAATGTGTTAACAGACAACAACTACTGCAAAACAGGAGTAAAAGAAAAATGAAACAGATCAAGTAAATCTGACCACTAGCTATTGTGTTAGCTGATTATGGATAGCTATTTGAGATCATTATATTGCTAGCTGAATTCCTTTTCCTTTCCTTGTTAAGAAAATTGTGTCTTTTTCCATCCAGTCCAAAGAAAAATAGCTAAGGAACTCCCTATTTCCGGCACCATATGTTTTGTGTGGTAATATGAATAAACAGTGTGTGCTGCTTAGTTTAAAATTAGATTGCTTAATATTTTAAATATTTTACAGAATTAAATGTGCCACTTCTGTAACAATGTTTGTTTGTTTATTTGCCTTTTTACTAGATTATCTTAATGTACTCAACTATGGATCAATTAATTATTAGGTGGTGATGGTATCCAAAAATGTTAGTTTCATTTCGCATATTAATCCTAAATTTTAAAGTCACGTCTTGTGTTCACTATATTTTCATCTTTGTTCTGTGTATTTTAGTATAGTATTTTTTAGAAATAAGTTTTAATATGTGTATGTTATATAATGACTATGTGTGTTTTGCTATGTTGTATCCAGCCTTGAGCCACGGGTAAGAAATATAATAACAACAACAACAACAACAACAACAACAACAACAACAACAACAATGGGTTGCTGTGAGTTTTCTGGGCTGTATGGCCATGTTCCAAAAGCATTCTCTCCTGACATTTCATCCACATCTATGGCAGGCATCCTGAGAGGTTGTGGTCTGAAGATGCCTGCCATAGATGTGGGCGAAACATTAGGAAAGCATGCTTCTGGAACATGGCCACACAGCCAGGAAAACTCACAGCAACCCATTGATTCTGGCCTTGCAAGCCTTCAACAACATAATAATGATAATAATAATAATAATAATAATAATAATAATAATAATAATAATCTGGCACAAGCCAGTAAAGGTGGTCCCAGCAGTGATCAGCTCACTGGGTGCAGTGCCTAAAGACCTTGGCCTGCACTTAAACACAATTGGCGCTGACAAAATTACTGCAGAAGGCTACCTTTCTGGGATCTGCACGCATTATTCGCCGATACATCACACAGTCCTAGATACTTGGGAAGTGTCCGGCATGTGATCCAATACAACAGCCAGCAGAGTGATCTTGTCTGCTGTGGACTCATCTTGTTGTGTTTGAAATATTATTATTATTATTATTATTATTATTATTATTATTAATAATAATAATAATAATAATAATGGGATAATATTTTGCATTCTATATTTGTAATAAATCTCATTTTTTAACAACCACACATGACTAAAGGTATTAAGACACTCACACAATATTGTTTGATCTTTGTACTTGTTGACTTCCCACAAATCACTGCTCTTCAAACAGAATTATTTAAGTTTAATTTATAAATTAAATTCTTACTCTGTCGAAGTCAAAATATTCCTCTTTGCTAACATTATTCGTGTGTTTGTACATTACAATTTCCATAGACTACAGAACATTCCTACATATTGTGTCTATGAAGTGAAATGTTTCTCATGATGTTGGTGTTCGCCAAAGTGATTTTTTTCTTTGTTTCAGAATAACAGAATTTTATATTGTTGAGAAAATCCGACATTATTCTTTGCCTGCACTATTTATTTATTTTTTTGTCATCTCAGGAGCGACTTGAGAAACTGCAAGTCGCTTCTGGTGTGAGAGAATTGGCTGTCTGCAAGGACATTGCCCAGGGGACGCCTGGATGATTTGATGTTTTTATCATCCTTGTGGGAGGCTTCTCTCATGTCCCCGCATGAGGAGCTGGAGTTGATAGAGGGAGCTCATCTGCCTCTCCCCGGATTCGAACCTGCAACCTGTCGGTCTTCAGTCCTGCCGGCACAGGGGTTTAACCCACTGCGCCACCGGGGACCTGCACTATTGAAACAATCAGTTTTGCTCTCGCCTTTGTTCTGGCTTCTAATCTGCCCAAAAGGTTTGTAAACAATCAAACGGGTTATAAAATTAACCCAAACATTAAAGCAATAATTTGAGAGATAGTGAACTGTCTTTCATGTTAAGCCGCTTTGAGTCTTCCTGCAGAAGAGATAAAGCAGGGTATTATTATTATTATTGTTATTATTATTATTATTATTATTATTATTATTATTAACAACAAGAATACTTTTATATGTGGTTTTGTGTCAATAATAATAATAATAATAATAATAATAACAATAATAATTTTACATGTGGTTTTGTGTCAGAATGATGATGATGATGATGATGATGATGATGATGATGATGATGGATTTCGTATCACAAAATCACTTCCCAAGTGTCCAGGACTGTGTGATGTATTTCCGAATGATGCGTGCAGATCTAAGTAAGGAGGCCTTTTGCAGTTGACAGATCATGATTCATGTTTATTGTTTCCAAATGCCGGCTGAGATCTTTTGGCACGGCACCCAGTGTGCCAATGACCACTGGGACCACCTGTATTGGTTTATGCCAGAGCCTTTGCATATAGATTTCATTTGCTGTGTCATACTGTGTTTTTGTGTCAGAATTATTATTATTATTATTATTATTATTATTATTATTATTATTATTATTATTACGCTTGGGAAGTGTTCGACTTGTGATTTTGTGATACGAAATCCAGCATATAGATCTCGTTTGCTGTGACATACTGTGTTTTTGTGTCATTATTATTATTKTTCTTATTATTATTATTACGCTTGTGAAGTGTTCGACTTGTGATTTTGTGATACGAAATCCAGCATATAGATCTCGTTTGCTGTGGCATACTGTGCTTTTGTGTCAGTAAAATAATAATAATAATAATAATAATAATAATAATAATAATAWTTTTTTTTTGTTGTGTCAGGAGTGACCTGAGAAACTGCAAGTCGCTTCTGGTGTGAGAGAATTGGCCGTAATAATAATAATAATAATAATAATAATAATAATAATAATAATAATAATAAATCACACAGTCCTAGTCATTTGGAAAGTGACCGCCATGCGATCCAATACAAAAGCCAGGATAATGATCTTGTTTGCTGTGTATTAATCTTGTTGTGTATCTAATAATAATAATAATAATAATAATAATAATAATAATAATAATATACCCTTTTATTGCAAAACTATTGGCTTCTTTCAATTTGCTGTTGTAACTTCTATTTACAATGTAATTGTGTTGCTAAGATGCAAGAAATCTAAAAGATAAATATGGCCTTCATCTAAAACATGAATGTGATGGCCTGAAAGATGGTGTTGTATATTATCTTACCTGGAAGTTAGTCCTGTGAAATCAGACCGAATAGGATTGGACTGCACAGTGAGATACAGAACTAGGAAACAAAGCAGCAATAACCGATTGCAAAGCAGTCAGGAATGATTTAGATAAAATTAAATCCAGAGGATCAAGCTAGTTGAAGTTAAAAATGCATTTTCCCTGTAACATATCTTGCTTCTGTTTTTAAAAAATAGCAGCTACCGAGGTCCTGGCACACAGGGAAAGTCTGTTCGGCCCTCCCTCCGCCTTCTGCAACAGATCCCTTAAAAATGTGGAAGGACTCTCTCCGCTGCATTCCTGGGCCCTGCATTATATTTCATTCCACAAAGGAAGCTGCCCTTGCCATCAAAGGCTGAGTCTACACTGCCATATCATCCAGTTCAATGCAATTCAGAAACTGGACAATATGCCAGTATAGATAGGGCTGAAGACAGGGAGAAATATCAGTTTTCCTGGGACATGCACTGGGGAAAATTTCGTAGGAAAAAAGGTAACTCCAGTTCCACTCTGCACATCAAGTCTCGATCCTGAACTGTCCTCCCATTCCTACAAGACGTATTAAATATGTACTCATTTCATGTTTTACCTACTTTAATCCAAAATGAAACAGAGGGCTGGTATACACACATACATATACATACTTACACACACACATACATCTTCAAGTCTCTGGTGGAGGTGTAAATTATTATAATGCATTCTGAAATGCAGAGGGTGATTTTGTTTGCAATCGTAATATCAACATTTCTCCTTTTACATATTTTACAATGATGTGAACATTATGAAAAGTGGGGTTTTAAAGCCCCACTTTAACCAGTCCCAAAACTAAAGGGGAAAAATGGCCCATGTTACAGGACGAACTTTTCCTACGAAGGAAGACTTCATTCAGTGGGAAAACTCACCAAAGGAATTCCTCTTTCTATCACTGGAATCAATGGGCCAGGATCTTAAAAGGTCACTCAAATGTTCGTGCCTTTCCAGAAGCTCCCAAGATAATTTCCTGATAATAAATGGGTCGTGCCTAATAATACAAAAGATAAAAAAAAGGAGAAAGGAAGGGAGTGTGGAGAGGAAAAAAAACATGGCAGCACCTTTAAGACTAACTAGTTTTTATTTTCGCTCGAGCTTCCATGAGTATAAACTTCTTTTGATGCAGGACAGAGTGGTAATCAATGCCTAGGTATAAATAATGCATTTTCAAATATTTCTAATTTGTCTGGCTGTTCTATATTATATACTAAACATATTAAATTGAATCCAATTATTCCTTTGCCAAATGAACATATAGGGGAGGGGGGTTGCAGAGATATTGCCTATGTCTACAGAAATTTGGTTATATATGAAAAGCCATACAAGATCACAAGATCCTTCCAATAACATGCAGAACTCAGGGATGGATGTTGCCTCTGAACTCAGCATATTTCTTTATTATTATTTTTGATTATTATTATCTTTTATTATTTTTGAATATTTATTTAGTATTGATCCGTGATCTGTTTGCCTATTTTTTGTAAACAAAACCAATCTGATACTGCACCTCGGAATCAGGGAAGTAGCCAAGAAAGGGGGGGGATAGGGGGTCAATTCCCCCCCCCCTCCCCAAATTGTTCAGGTTTTTAAAAAACTTGTTTACTCATGAATTTTAACTGTTAACCAAATCCCCTGCCAGGCCCAGGATTTTGTTTTGGGGGGGGGGGGGGGGGCTGAGTCTGAGTGAAAGAGGGTCTACCCTAGCAAACCTTTTGTATCGTTACCCCAATACCCCCATGCATATGGGATATATTGAGCATGGTGATCAGATCATGATATGAATAAACATAACAGTTTTAATAATGTACCAGTAAGGCCTTCTCGCGGACCACCATGAGAATTTCGGGGGGGGGGGGGCTGAAGCCCCTCAAGGCCCCCCCCCCCCCGGCTACATGCCTGCCCCCTGCTAAGTCTATGAGAAGCAAAAACTAAACAAGTCTCTCCAGAACTGCAAACACTATCTCAAGCAAATTTTGACAATTTATTCACAGTCAGTACTTGAAGCAATCGCTGATATAGTGGAAGCAACAAAGTTGGCCCACCCACAACTGGTAGGCAAAGCCTATGGCATGGGAGGGATTTGAAGCCCCCCGTGAAGGAGACGAGAAAATTGATTTAATTAAGTCTATATAAAATATAGAATGAATCATACTATTTAAACTATTTTGTGTTATGAAACTACTTCTCATGATTCACACAAAATAAAAAATCAACCCCACCCCTCCCCCCGAATTTCTTTTCTGGCTATGGTCCTGCTCAGACTATATGGACATCTCTGGATCAGAGATGTCCATCCTATGAGTTGGAAGAACAAAGTTACAACTCAGGATGTACATTTAGCAATCTCTTATAGACAGATTTTTCAAAGTTTGGTGTTACATTTTGTGTAAAAAGAGAAATCATTTTTTCAAGCAGAACTTAAAAATCTAAAATAACCATGAAATAGGACTAGCAGTACGGATGGAAACACTTTTTTTCAGAAGGAAAGTTAGTAATTTACATAGTGATAACACATATATTAGTAGTAACTCTGAAAAAATATAGAATGAATCATACTAGTTACATTATTTTGTGTAATGGAACTACTTCTCATGATTCACACAAAATAAAAAATCAACCCCACCCCCTCCCCCCAATTTTTTTTTCTGGCTATGGTCCTGCTCAGAATATATGGGCATCTCTGGATCAGAGGCATCCTATGAGTTGGAAGGACAAAGATACAACTCAGGATGTACATTTAGCAGACAGATTTTTCAAAGTTTGGTGTTATATTTTGTGTAAAAGGAGAAATCGTGTTTTCAAGCAGAACTTAAAACTCTAAAATTAAAATAAAATAAATAAATAAATAAAATTATTAAATAAATAAAATAAAACAATTAAATAGGAATAGCAGTTGAGATGGAAGCACTTTTTTCCAGAAGGAAAGTTAGTAATTTTTCATTGTAAGGACACATATATTAGTAGTAACTCGGGGAAAAAACAATTAAATAGGAATAGCAGTAGGGATGGAAACACTTTTTTCCAGAAGGGAACTTAGTAATTTACATAGTGAGGACACATATATTAGTAGTAACTCGGGGAAAAAAAACAATTAAATAGGAATAGCAGTAGGGATGGAAACACTTTTTTCCAGAAGGAAACTTAGTAATTTACATAGTGATAACACATATATTAGTAGTAACTCAGGGAAAAAACAAA
This sequence comes from Anolis sagrei ordinatus, assembly GCF_025583915.1. Classification (NCBI taxonomy): domain Eukaryota; kingdom Metazoa; phylum Chordata; class Lepidosauria; order Squamata; family Anolidae; genus Anolis; species Anolis sagrei. The sequence continues at coordinate 336,347,549 of NW_026844366.1, forward strand.
TGACATGGTTACAAACTACTATACGACAGCTGCATTCAAGTCTCATTTGCGTCCTAATGGATTAAGATATACCCTTCTTATTCCTGTTGCATGTGTGTTCGCCCTATAGAAGAGCTTCATTTTCCTTGCCTGCCAGAACAGGTCAGGAGTATCACTCATTTCCAGGTTGTAGGTCAGACGCTCTTCCAAAGTACATAGGCCTTACCAGTATGTCTTCCATGAACTACTCGGAAGTCTTCCTTTCCCCGTATGCCCTATTTCCTACCATGCCAGACCTGTGAAGAAAAACACTGAGCATAAAATCTGAAAAGCGCCATGCTTGCCAGTCTTCTCTCTGACGTTTTCTGGAGTCCGTCTTGGTGCGTTTCCTTGCCCAGTCTAACCAATGTGCAGACTACTGTACAACAGCATTGTCCTGAACAGGTAGTCTGAACACTGGGGCGACGGAGCAGGATTGGGTTGGGTTCCTCTTTGAGTCTTTGGGTTTTAAAAAAGCAAAGAAATCTCCCTTCCCATATCGGGCTTTGTTCTCAGCATTCCCTCAAATTCTGCAGCCCTCCTTGAAATGCACCGAAGTGCTGCGATTTCGAGCCTTGACGTGGCACATTTGCAGTAGACTGTGGATCTGGCAATGAATTTAGAACCAGGAGAAAGGGGAGGGCTGGGCCTGAGCATCCATATATGGGATGATGTCACCCTAGGGAGGTTTGGGTATGCACTGTGCCGCTGGTGAGACCGCTGGAATTGCCTGCTCTCAGACATGGGTCTGTGTATAAAATGGTACCAGATGTTTTAGTGTAATGTTAAGCAGTCATTTCATCTTGAGGCCAGGTTTTTTTCTTCAACTGGGCAGGAAATGGGCCCCACTATGGAAAAGCTGTAAAAACTCAAGAAGTACAGTTTTGCTGCAGCAAGTTCAGCTCAGAGTGAATTAAAGAGTTTTTTTTAATGAAACAGCCACAAAGAGAAAGAATAATGTAAACTTTCTGATTCGTGTAGCTGAGCTGCTTTTCCTTTTATTTGCTAGCTTTTTGGACTCTGTCAGAAAAGTGTTTCGTAAAATTCCAAAAAAAAAAAAATCTTGGAAGGAGCGAGTCATAAGCAGGCTGCTTTGGACTTGCACAGTAATTACTGCCACTTCCTGAAAGTGAAGCCCCCATGAAAAGTCTGCAGAAATGTTCTTTGTCAGAGAGTCTTCATAAGTAATTAGTTCCACATGTGCTCTTCCTATTTTCCTCCAGCTATTTGGGCTTCTTGGAGACATTGCCGAAGCTCAAGTCTCGTTCTAAACTTTTCACTCCGAGCGTTTGCCTTGAAACTATTTTGGTTTTATCAGAATTTGTTTTTTACCAGCAGCCCTTATGATCCCGTTTTGTTTTTTTGTTGCTTGCTTACATTTTTGTAATAACTTTAGAGATTGAAAAAACAAAGCTGTTTTCTGAGGGCTATTTCTTGCAGAATACAGAGGGCAACTGGTAGACAGAATATCTTCTCAGTGGTAGACCGTCCTCCATTAGGCATGTTGTTGTTCATTCGTTCAGTTGTTTCCGACTCTTCCTGACCTCATGGAACAGGCCACGCTAGAGCTCTCTGTCGGCCGTCACCACCCCCAGCTCCTTCAAGGTCAATCCAGTCACTTCAAGTATGACATCCATCCATCTTGCCCTTGGTCGGCACCTCTTCCTTTTTCTTTCCATTTTCCCCAGCATCATTGTGCTGGTACGGCTGTATCAAAAGCTCCAACTTGGAACCCCAGGTCTCAGCGGTGGCCGGGAGAGCTTTTGCACAATTAAAACTTGTGCACCAGCTGCGCCCGTACCTTGGGAAGTCTGATCTGGCCACGGTGGTCCACGCTCTTGTTACATCCCGAATAGATTACTGCAACGCGCTCTACGTGGGGTTGCCTTTGAAGACTGTTCGGAAACTTCAATTAGTCCAACGGGCGGTGGCTGGTGGAGTTGTTGTGTCAGCTCAGGTCCTCCCTCTTTAAAGATTTCAGCAGGGATCCCATCTGGTCCGCTGGCTTTGTTATTCTTTTGTTGGCTGAAGGCATTCCTGACTTCTTCCAAACTAGGCGGTGCTGCAAGCTCATCCCTGGTTTGTTGTGCTGCAAGCTCATCTCCCTCGATGGACTGTCACCTTGTCGTGGTGAGGGGGGTTGTGTGTTCCAATGAACCTGTGGGCACAACGACTGGAGCCGTGCACTATCTGGATGTGCCCTTACGCAACCTGTTGAGAGTGCATTCACACTTACAGAGTTTGGAGGACCTACTTTTGGGGAACTAGAATCACAGACCACACTAGCTAGAGGGTTCTGAACATTGTAGAACAATGACAACTCTTACAAGCTCAGTGGGGATTATAACTACTCACATGGAAACAGTCCCTGAGTTACAAACATCTGACTTACAAAAAACTCACCGGAGCGTCATACAGGGAGCATACCACCCCCCTGCTATGTCAGCTCCACTGGCTGCCGATCCAGTTCCGAGCACAATTCAAAGTGCTGGTTTTGACCTACAAAACCCTTTACGGCTCGCCTAGCGTACCTGTCTGAACGTATCTCCTTCTACATCCCACCTCGGAGTTTAAGATCTGAGGGGGAGGCCCTGCTCTCGGCCCCACCTTTATCACAAGCGAGACTGGTGGGGACGAGGGACAGGGCCTTCTCGGTGGTGGCCCCTCGCCTGTGGAATGCACTCCCCGGGGAAATTAGGTCATCAACATCCCTCCTCTCTTTCAGAAGGAAGCTAAAAACCTGGATGTGGGACCAGGCCTTCGGGTAAGCTGGCAGATGGACAAAGACAACCAATAATGACCAGAGTAGGAAAGGACAATGACAATGCTAAATGGTTTACGGACTTGGATTTGGTGAACATTGACCACAAGATGTTTTTATTGATGCTAGTATACTGTTGATTGTTTTAATTAGCTATAACTGTGATATTATATGGTAATTTGTGTATTGTATATTGCATTGTATTTTGTAATTGTTAGGCATCGAATTGTGCCTTTTGTAAGCTGCCCTGAGTCCCCCCTAGGGGGTTGAGAAGGGCGGGGTAGAAGCACCCCAAATAAATAAATAAATAAATAAACTTCATTTTCTTTCTTTGAGTGTTTGCATGTATTCCAAAGTTCCATGCATTTTGCAATAAGGTGGCTTCCCTTGGTTTGCAATTATAGGGCCAATGACCCATCAATCATTGTTAAGTTTTGGTTCCGCCCCTTTCCCCAGGGTTCTGGGAGGAGAGGGAGCCATTTTAGGTCAGTCTTGCATTGGAAAGCTTAGCTACAGGACGTGGATTAGCTCCACCTGTAGAGAAGCTTCGTTTCTCACAGCATCCGGGGGAAATTCCAGGGGAAAACAGTTCCAAAGGACTCCAGCTGGAGAATCTACAAAGCCTTGACTGGTAGGTCTACTCGGGACCCAAGAAGCAGTTTGGAGCCGGGAGTAGAGCCCACACCAGCTAAGTTTAGAAAGTAGATTGCCCAAGGAGGGGTTAAAAAGGGTTTTCCTCTTAAAGAAAAGAAACAGTTCACGAAGCCAGTTGCCTGTCCCTTGTGGACAAGATTAAGAAAGCCACCAGTTGATTCAAAGCCTTGAAGCATTTGTTTAATTTGTTGAAGATCTAAGTAGAATTTGATTGTTTGTTGAAGACTTAAGCAATAATAAAGGACTTTGTTAAACCTTTCAAGTTTCTAAAGACTCTGTATAGGAAAATCCTTAGGGCCTCTCACTCGAGGCACCCCGGCTTCCCGCTGGGCACAAAGAGCATGTCCTGTTCAAAAGCCAACTGCTATAGGCCCAGCGCGTGACAGCACATCATTGTCTTCTCTAAGCTTTCCTTTCTTCTCATGATGTGGCCAAAGTACTTCATCTTGGCCTCTACTATTCTTCCCTCCAATGAGCAGTCAGGCTTTATTTCTTGAAGTATGGACTGGTTGGATCTTCTCGCTGTCCAAGGCACTCTCAGCACTTTCCTCCAACACCACAGTTCAAAAGCATCTATCTTCCTTCACTCAGCCTTCCCTATGGTCCAGCTCTCATATCCATAGGTGACTATGGGGAATACCATTGCTTTAACTATGCAGATCTTGGTTGCCAGTGTGATGTCTCTACTCTTCACTATTTTATCGAAATTAGTCATTGCTCTCCTCCCAAGAAGTAAGCGTCTCCTGATTTCCTGGCTGCAGTCTGCGTCTGCAGTAATCTTTGCACCTAGAAATACAAAGTCTGTCACTGCCTCCACGTTTTCTACCTCTATTTCCCAGTTGTCAATCATTCTTGTTGCCATAATGTTGGGTTTTTTTATGTTTAACTGCAACCCAGCTTTTGCGCTTTCTTCTTTCACCTTGATTAGAAGGCTCCTCAGCTCCTCCTCGCTTTCAGCCATCAAAGTGGTGTCATCTGCATATCTAAGGTTGTTAATGTTTCTTCCAGCCATTTTTACCCCAGCCTTGCATTCGTCAAGCCCGCACATTGCGGGTGGAGAGCAATGTCCAATCTCGATAAAATAATGAAGAGTAGAGACATCACATTGGCAACCAAGATGTGTTCTGCATACAAGTTGAATAGGTTGGGTGAGAGTATACAACCCTGCTGTATGCCTTTCCCAATCTTGAACCAGTCTGTTGTTCCATGGCCAGTTCTTACTGTTGCTACTTGGTCCTTATACAGATTCCTCAGAAGAGAGATAAGTTGATTTGGTATCCCCATCCCACCAAGAAATTGCCACTATTTATTATGATCCACACAGTCAAAGGCTTTAGAATAGTCAATAAAACAGAAATAGATGTTTTTCTGAAACTCCCTGCCTTTCTCCATTATCCAGCAGATATTGGCAATTTTGTCTCTCATTCCTCTTCCTTTTCTAAACCCAGCTTGTACATTAGGCATAGATAATTGCTTTTTTTCTTTACTCTCTTGATCAGGTAAGGATGGGAGAACATCAACAGCAAATTCAGAAGAAGCCCATGGAGGGATGGCAGCTTAGGCTTGGACAACCTCTGGGCCTCTAGCTGTTTTGCCCCTCAACTCCCAGAATTCCTGGCCATTGGACAAGTTGGTTAGGGTTTCTGAGAGTTGGAAGTCAAAACAGCTGGAGGGCTACAGGTTGTGCACCCATATCTGTGTGACCCTAAATCTAAAACTTATGTGTGTGCCTACACCAGATGATGCCAATTTCTATGACAGGAGTCCCCAAACTAACGTCCATGAGCCGAATGTGGCCCTCTAATATCATTTACCCGCCATATGCCCTAAGCTTTAGACTTAAGGTCACCCAGATGTGGCCCTCCAAGATCATTTACCCGGCACATGCCCTAAACTTTAGACTCAGGATTGTCTGAACACTGCCCTCCAAAATCATTTACCCGGCACACACCCTACATTTTAGACTTAGGGTCGCTCGAATGCAACCCTCCAAGATCCTGTACATGGCACATATCCTAAACTTTAGCGTTAGGGTCACCCAAATGCAGCCCTCCAGGATCATGTACCCAGCACATGCCCTAAACTTTAGACTTAGGGTTGCTCAGATGTGGCACTCCAAGATCCTTTACCCGTCATGCGCCCTAAACTTTAGACTTAGGGTTGCCTGAATGCGGCCCTCCAAAATCATTTACCTGGCACACGCCCTAAATTTTAGACTTAGGGTTGCTCGAATGCAACCCTCCAAGATCCAAGATCCAAGATTTTAGGGTATGTGCCATGTTCAGGGGTTGCCTGAACGCAGCACTCCAAAATAAATTACCCGGCACACATCCTAAATTTTAGACTTAGGGTCACTCAAATGCGGCCCTTTAAGATCATGTACCTGGCACATGCCCTAAACTTTAGACTTAGGGTTGCCCAAATGCGGCCCTCCAAGATCATTTACCTTGCACACACTCTAAACTTGAGACTTAGGGTTGCCCTATGTCTGAAACGACTTGAAGGCACACAACAACAACAATCCTAATTAACTATCTCATCAGTCAAAAGCAGGCCCACATTTCTCATTGAAATGCTGGTAAGTTTATGTTGGTTAAAATTGTTCTTAATTTTAAATATTGTATTGTTCTTTCAATATTTTTTTTTGCACTCCAAATAAGATATGTGTGGTGTATATAGGAATTTGTTCTTTTTTTTTCAAACTATAGTCAATCCCACCAAAGATCTGGGGGACTGTGAACCATCCTTCAACTTAAAAAGTTTGAGGACCTTCAGTGAAATCCCAAAATGATGCACCTCTGCCCCCCACCATCAAGAATGATTGTTTCCCTGTCCTTCCCCTCCCACCCCCTGACCACTGAATGGCTGAAGGGAGCACCCAGCCTGCAGACAGGTAGGTGGATCAGTGAAAACATTACGGCACACAAAGAAGCTCATATACTCCATTTATTTTGTGCAGTCTGAGGATGTAAACAGAATTCTTGGAGAGGAGAGAGCCATGAAATGTGCTCTAGACCCCTGCCCTTCCTGGCTTATTAAAAAGGCCAGAGGGAGACCCCTCTGCCTTCAAGGCAGGGTCCCAACATGCCCCGAAGAAGCTGTGACAAGGACTTTTTCTAAAGAAGCCTTCTCTGAACCTTACGAAACTTGAAAACTGTAGACCAGTCTCAAGTCTTCCATTTCTAGGTAAGCTACTGGAGAGTGCAATGGTCTCCCAACTCCAGGGATTTCTGAAAGAAATGAATTATCTAGATCCATTTCAATCTGGGACAGAGACAACTTTAGTCACTTTGGTGGCTGGCCTATGTAGAACACTGGACAGAAGAAGTATGTTTCTGTTTCTTCTCCCAGACCTCTCGGCAGCTTTTGATATCATTGACCATGGTATCTGTGCAGAAGTCATTGATACTATGTATGTGTTTAACTGTTAGAGTATATATTTGTGTTTGTAACAGTAGCTAAAACTAGAGTTATCTGGTTTGAATCCACAGTGAGCGTTGCCAAGGAGACCAGGCAGGCTAGCTCAGGAGAGTGAGAAGTGGGCGGAGCCAAGCAGAAAAAGTTATGTGCGTCTTTGGAAAAAGGGGCAGTGTGTGAGTGAGTGTGGAGGCTTGAAAAGCCTAGGAGAGAGGTGTGTGTGAGCAGCTGGAGGTTTTTCAGTCTAGAAGGGCTGAAGAGAAAAACCTGGCCAGTTTCTTTAGTCAAGGAAGACTAAAGGAAGCTTGTTAAGATCCCTAGTCAAGGAAGGACTAGAGATCAGAGATTTGATCAAGGAAAGATCAAATTGGAAGGCTATTCATAGTAGGAAACATTGTTCACTAAAGAGCTTCACCTCAGTAAAAGTTAGCCACGAGCTGTGTTATTTGGAAGAGTTGAGTATTACAAAACAAGTGATATTCAAAGTTCTATAAGTTATTTAACAGCCTGCAACCATACGCTGACACAATAAACTTGTTACTAACCTCGCCCCTCTCAGTCCCGTGTGATTCTCTCACATATATTAACCATAGCTCTTTGTTCTTTTTGTTGAAGGACACGTCTCATCTCATTACCGCATCCCTATCGGTAACGCTAGTAACAGTTCGAGTATCCTCATCAGTGGTACCTCACCTCAGCGAACGCCTCACCCCCCCGTCCGCATCTCTCCCCTGGTGTTTTCTGAGAGACTTATGTACACCCTCGTCACTTCAACGACTCCCCTCTCAGCTTCTACCTGATGCCGCAGTGTGCTCGCATCTCTATAATCCACTCCATTATGTGGAATCGCTACTTAACACCGACAGCACTATACCTCTGCCTACCTCTCTTCTTCGGCTTGCTCTCCCTCTCCCCACCCTCCTATACACAATTGAGGCCTGAGATTAATTCCCTCCATAATCATCCACACTTGTACAGTTGGTTCGCGCACACTGTACAGTATCCTTTTGAGCCACCTTTCTGAGATGATAGCTGGAGGCATTGTCTTACAATGGCTCCATTCCTTCCTGGAGGGATGAAACCAGAAGGTGGTGCTGGGGGACTCCGAACCCCTGGCTGTAGGTCTGTAGGGTCCCTCAGGGCTTTTGTCCCCCATGATGTTTAACATAAAACCTCTGGGAGAGATCATCCAGAGTTTTGGAGTGCAGTGCCATCTATGTGTAGATGACACCCAACTCTATTCCTCCTTTCCACCCAAAGGAAGTTGAAGAAGTCCTAAACCTGTGTCTCTCATCAATAATGGACTGGATGAGGGTAAACAATTGAAACTTAACCCAGACAAGATAATATAAATTGTTATCTTGTTATCCCAAGATAACAATTTATATTAAGAATTAATGAAGGTCTATTGAAGAATCAATAAAAACTTGATAAATCTAAGAAAGCGATTCCAAAAATTCTTCCAAATACATACATCTCTGAGAATTTTATAGGAAACAAGTAAAGCCTACACAAGAGGAAAATTGATCCAACTAAATTCAATATATAGAAAGAAAAGACAGCAAAAATGAATGTATTATAGGCGGAGATTAAAGGGAAAAAATTATCAAATGCAAAACTCCAACAAGAGCTGAAACAACTTTGCCAACAAGCCTCGATGTTAATGGTGCATCAATTGGAAAGGGCCTTAAAATTGGCAAAGCAAAAATATTTTGAATGTGCACACAACCCAGGGAAATGGCTGGCAAATAAATTAAAAAGGAAGATGGAAAAGAAAAATATTAATATGTTTTAAATGAATGAACAAGAAATAAAGGGAGAACAAAAGACACTCCAAAAATACTATCAAACTTTGCAAAAAAAAAAAAAAAAGACAAATATCACAAGAACAAATACAAGAACATCTTTAATAGGAACACCTCCCAATCATCCTTGAGGAAGAACAAAAATTGTTAAACAATACAATAACAATGCACAAAGTGAAAATTGTGACCAAGGGTTTGAAATTTAATAAGGCACCAGGACAAGATGGCTTCATTGCAATCTATTTTAAAGCACTAGGAGATTAAATTGCTTTACCTCTCCCCAAAGGTTTGAATACAATACTTTAAAAAGCAGATACCAGATACATGGCAAGAAGCAAACATTAGTTTGGTCCCAAAAGAATATCAAGGTATCCTATTAGTTCAGAACAACAGACCTATTTCATTGCTGAACACCAATTATAAATTATTTGCTACTGGCAAACAGACTAAAGAATAACGGGATGCATATATAAAGATCAAGCAGGCTTCTATACCTGGAAGCATATTAGAGAAAGTACGAGAGTGATACTCAATTTGATAGAATACTTACATAAATACAATTAAAAACACGATGCTCTCCTCTTCTTAGATACAGAAAAGCATTTGACAATTTATTTGTTTGTTTGTTTGTTTGTTTATGGTATTTAGTTTACAGTCGGCAACAATTTGATGCCCCACCAAACATCAAATACAATTCAAAACATTTAGCATATGATATAAGAACCATATAAAAACAATAAAAACATAAATAATCAGCGTCTCCTTACTAAATTTGTTTTCCAGTCACATCATTAAGCCATTCCATAGTTACCTGTTATGCTGCCTTTGCAAAAGCTTGCTCGAAGAGCCAGGCTTTTGACTTTTGTTGGGAGGTGTTAGCTGGCCCTGATTGATTCTTGTCTGGAATTCCCTTGCTTCAATGCTAATCAAGGTGGCAAATTGCAACATTCACACATACCCCCAGCAGACAAGAGGCCCCTCCCCCACCTTGTACACCACCCCACAGATACGCAAACCCCACTTGCCCAGCGCCTAACAGACCCCACAACCTCCGAGGAAGCCCACCACAGAGCCAGGCGAAATGCCAGGAGAGAATGAGGCCTCTGAAACATGGCCAGACAGCTCGGAAAACTTGCAGCAAGCCATGATTCCAGCCATGAAAGCCTTCGATAACATAATAATAATAATAATAATAATAATAATAATAATAATAATAATAACAACAACAACAACAACAACAACAACACATCACACAATCCTAAACGCTTGGGCAGGGTTTGACTTGTGATTTTGTGATATGAAATCCAGCATATATATCTCACTTGCTGTGACATACTGTGTTTTAGTGTCAGAATAATAATAATAATAATAAGAAGAAGAAGAAGAAGAAGAAGAAGAAGAAGAATGTAGTTCTATCTTCTGTCTCAGCAGAAGGGGGTTGGACTGGATGGCCTTTGGGAACCACTTCCCACTCTTATCACCCCCATCATTCTCTAACTGACTTGATTGTCTAACTGAGCTTAACTGAACTTTAAGCTAGGAATTTATGAAAAAATTGCTCAAGATGACTAAATGTGGAGAAAATTCCTTGTATGGAGTAGAGGCAAACAATATGCAGAAATACAAAGAATTGGCAATTTGACTGAAAGACTTGAAATTCAGGAAGGTGTGAGACAAGGCTATCCATTATCAGCACTACTATTTATAATGGCAGTAGAAGTGTTGGCAAGAAAAATACAGCGAGAAAACTATGTTAAAGGTGTGAACACCAAAAAAATAAATCATCAAGTTAAGGCTCTTTGCAGATGATGTGGCAATAGCTACAGAAAAGCCCATAGAGACAATACCTAAAATATTGGAAATTATTGAGGACTTTGGAAAAGTGGTTGTACTTACAATGAACAAACAGAAAACAAAAATAATGATTAAGAATCCCCAGAAGCAAGACCAGAAAATCTTGAATGAAAGGATAGGTATTGAGATTGTCAACAAAGTCAAGTATCTGGGAATCTACATGGCTATGAAAAATTTGGACCTATATTAAAAACAACTATGAAAAAGCATGGAATTGAATACAGACAGATTTAAAACGATGGTCCCAGCTAGAACTTCCTTTGCTGAGAAGAACATCTATATTTAAAATTATTGTCCTCTCTAAAATGATGTTTCTTTTCCAAACAATGCTAGAATTATTAAATGATACCACCTTCAAACAATGGAACAAAGATATTGCCAAATTCATTTGGAAAGGTGAAAAAACAAGAATTAAGATGAAGTCATTGCAAGATGCCAAAGATAGAGGGGGCATGGCTCTATTAAACTTTAAGCTATACTACAAAGTTGCCTCTCTACTTTGGATGAAAGAATGAATAACTCTAGATCAGTGTTTCCAAACCTGGGGGTCAGGACCCCTGGGGGGTCACGAGGGGATGTCAGAGGGGTCACCAAAGACCATCAGAAAACACAGTATTTTCTGTGGGTCATGGGAGTTCTGTGTGCCAAAGTTGGTGCAGATCTATTGTGGGCTGAGTTCAGAATGCTCTTTGATTGTAGGTGAACTATAAATTCCAGTAACTACAACTCCCAAATGTCGACTTTCCCCCCAAAATCCACCAAAGTTCACATTTGGGCATATCGAGTATTCTTGCCAAGTTTGGTCCAGATCCATCATTGTTTGAGTCCACAGTGCTCTCTGGATGTAGGTGAACTACAACTCCCAAACTCAAGGTCAATGCCCACCAAAACCTTCCAGTATTTTCTGTTGGTCATGGGAGTTCTGTGTGCCAAGTTTGGTTCAATTCCATCGTTGATGGAGTTCAGAATGCTCTTTGATTGTAGGTTAACTATAAATCCCAGCAACTACAACTCCTAAATGAAAAAATGAACCCCCACCCCCAATCCAACCTGTGTGCAAATCTGGATGTATCGGGTAGTTGTGCCAAATTTGGTCCAGTTAATGAAAATACATCGTGAATATCAGATATTTACATGACGATTCATAACAGTAGCAAAATTACAGTTATGAAGTAGCAACAAAATAATGTTATGGTTGGGGGTCATCACAACATGAGGAACTGGATTAAGGGGTCGCAGCATTAGGAAGGTTGAGAATCACTGCTCTAGATAATAAAAGACGGCTGACATTAGAAGGACATGATTTAAGATATGGATGGCATAGATATACTTGAAAAAAGCATTAATTGACTCTTATTTTAAGAGCCACCTGCTAAGAAATACATCATACAGAGTATGGAAAAAGTACAAATCAAAACTCTACTTAAAACAAAACTCTACAAAACTCTCTTCCATTGGACAGAAATGGGGGACAGCAATGGCCTATCTATAAACAGGTATCAATTGGGCAACAAAATAAAACTCATCTAAAAAATCTAAGCCAACTACAACAGGAGGTCATGCAATTTTCATGACTTCAGTACCTGTAGTCTATTGAGGTATGTGCAGTGATTTTGCTACATTAATTCTCTATGAATGGGGTAATTGCTGCTCTTGCTGCCGTCCATTAAGTGGCCCAATGTGCAGGTTGGACTGTGCTGCTGCCTCAACACCAGACTGCAACTCATTTGGGTTGGAACATGCTGTGCCACACCAAACGTAGCCTTTCAGAAACCACAGCACGTTGCCTGGCTACTCTCCTCACTTGGGACATCAACTGTTTTTCCAAAGGAGAGTGGAATCAAGTTAATTGACGTTGCCGTTTTTCAATATCATCCAAGATTGCTTTGTCTGAATATTTTATCTGTTTCACTTACCTCCATTTAACAGAAAACCCTTTTCCCTTTTCTATAAGTTAATTAGCAAAGTCAAACTGCAGAGCATTGGCCAAGTCATACTGCAGAAAATAAGAGGAAAATGGCAATAATACTTAACATATTGCCGGGTCCTAGGTTCCCGACATTGTTCTCCCACTTTAGTCAGGCATAATGAAACCAAGAAGTATCAATATGTCATCCTGTAAGATATAGATGCAGGGAGAATTTGAGATCGTTCCCTCAACTCCCAACCCATCCTTCCATGCTACTAGGCCAGCGTTTCTCAACCTGGGGGTCGGGAGGGGTCACAATTTTCTGTTGATCATAGGGGTTCTGTGTGGGAAGTTTGACCCAATTCTATCGTTGGTGGAGTTCAGAATACTCTTTGATTGTAGGTGATAAACTCCAGTAACTACAACTCCCAAATGCCAAATCTATTTTCCCCAAACTCCACCAGTGTTCACATTTGGGCATGTTGAGTATTTGTACCAAGTTTGGACCAGATCCATCATTGTTTGAGTCCACAGTGCTCTCTGGATGTAGGTGAACTACAACTCCAAAGCTCAAAGTCAGTGCCCACCAAAACCCGTCCAGTATTTTCCACAGTGCTCTCTGGATGTAGGTGAACTACAACTCCAAAACTCAAAGTCAGTGCCCACCAAACCCTTCCAGTATTTTCTGCTGGTCTGTTATGTCAGCTCCACTGGCTGCCGGTCCACTTCCGAGCACAATTTAAAGTGCTGGTCTTGGCCTATAAAGCCTTATACAGTTTCGGCCCAGCCTACTTATCCGAACGTATCTCCCTCTACATTCCGCCTTGTGGTCTAGGATCTGCTGGGGAGGCCCTGCTCTTGGTCCCACGGGCTTGGCAAATGCGTCTGGTGGGGATGAGGGGCAGGGCCTTCTCAGTGGTGACCCCCTGCTTGTGGAATTCTCTCCCCA
>NW_026844366.1:336361015-336443436 GCF_025583915.1 Anolis sagrei ordinatus
GGCAGGAATTTTTTGGCACTTTTGCCACGGAGCCACCATAGAAGTACTCTTTTGGTATGTGATGGGAGCTGGAGGGCTCCATGGCAAAAATACAAAAAAAACCCAAACAAAAACAAAACATAACCAAACCATGTCACCACCACCAATTTTTAGCCCGTGTAAAGAGGTCCATAATCACTTTGAGTTAAACACAGCCTCCCAGCATAACAGGATTGTTCTGAGAAAATAATGTCTTGGGAGGAGGAAGGTGCATAATACAGGAGATAAATGAATGAACTCAATTTCAAATGGATACAAGCTGGAATCCTGTTGATTAGCCCCAACTAGTAGGCCTGGGTAACAACGGAAAAATTTGTTTCTAAAATCGATTTGTATTTGGGGTTTTTTTTTGTTTCGATATTTAAAAAATTACAAAATTTTCCTTTTAAAAAGTTCGATATTTATGAAATTTCGTAAATTGTAAAAAATTAACGAATTGATTTCCGAAACAATAACGAATCGATTCGTTAATGGCGGACGCGACCGCGAAATACGCTAAAAAACCTCCAAAACCTTCTGAAGCTTCCCTCTCCCTCTGTTGTTGACTGTTGGTGTGATATTATAATTTTTTTCACTAATTAAACCATAAAACTGGCCCAGACATGCGGAAATAATAACGAAACGACCTCAAAACAATAACAAAACGAATACAATATCGAAATACGAAGCATTTACAAAACATTTTTGAAAATTCGTTTTTTTAAATAATTGCTCCAGAATGGTTCGTTATCGTTTTGTAACTGAAAAAATTAACGAATTATTAACGAATTACGAATTAACGAAACGGAACCGCCCAGCCCTACCAACTAGATTAAGCTACTTGCTGAATGGTTTGGTGGGTCAAGAAATATGTAAATTCAATCGATCTGATTGTCCTAAATATACCATTGTCTTATGTTACTTTATTTTAAAAGCAATCCAGAATTTAAAATGATTCTCTGTGTATTGCATGGTACAATATAATTCAGAAGGCAGCAAAATCTGCTCTAATTGGACTCCATAGAGATCTCATGACTTCCTCATAAATAATGCTGAGCAAGCCGATATTCATGGAAACTCCTGAGGAAGCTTCTGGTGGACATTTTTTATCATTGCGGTTTGCTTTCAAGTCATTTCTAATATTCAATGGTCCCAAAGTAAATTATCATGGTGTCTTCTTGGCCTATACTACACAGGAAGTGGGGTTGGAGTTGTCATTGCCTTCCTCAGAAATTAAATTATGCATGAGATTATAAAGGAATTGTAGTAACTTCCATGGTCCATGTAGGTTACTGCACTGCCATTTTCTCATATACCACAATCTCATCTATTCATCTTCATTTTTATTTCATTATTTTATTAAAGTAATTATACAATTATTTATTATATTGGAGAAGCATGTTTAATTTTCTTTCTTTCTTTTTGCTGCATTGTCCTAGTTGACATCAGTGAATGATGATCTGCCAGAGATTTTTTTTAATCTGAAACAACAACAAAATGAATTGCTTACCATTATTCTTACCACTATGCATGATGATGATGATGATGATGATGATTATTATTATTATTATTATTATTTGAAAGACAACAAGATAAATGCACATCAAATAAGGTCACTATGCTGGTTGTTGTATTTGATCACACATCGGACACTTCCCAAGTGTCTAGAACTATGTGATGTATCGATGAATAATGCGTGCAGATCCCTGTAAGGTGGCCTTTTGTAGCTGACAGATGGTAATTTTGTCAGCGCCGATTGTGTTTAAGTGCAGGCCAAGGTCTTCAGGCACCCAGTATGCCGATCACCACTGGGACCACCTTGACTGGCTTGTACCCAGAGTCTTTGCACTTCGATCTTTAAATCCTCATATCCTAAATCAGGGGTCCTCAAACTAAGACCCAGGGGCCGGATGCGGCCCTCCAAGGTCATTTACCCGGCCCTCGCTCAGGGTCAACCTATGTATGAAACTACTTCAAAGCACACAATAATAACAACAATCCTATCTCATCAACCAAAAACAGGCCCACACTTTCCATTGAAATACTAATAAATGTATATTTGTTAAAATTGTTCTTAATTTTAATTATTGCATTGTTTTTAAATGTTTTTGTACTACAAATAAGATATGTGCAGTGTGCATAGGAATTCATTCATGTTTTTTTCGGACTATAATCCGGCCCGCCAACAATTTGAGGGACTGTGATCTGGCCCTCTGTTTAATAAGTTTGAGGACCTCTGTCCTAAATGGTTCAGGAACTGCTTATCTTCGCGATCACATCTTCCCCTATGAACTAGTGCGTACCTTGAGATCTAGGGAAGCAGTGCTCTCTCTCCCACCACCATCACGTGCACGGTTGATGGGGACAAGGGAGAGAGCCTTCTCGGTGGTGGCCCCCCAACTTTGGAACTCCCTCCCTAGGGAGATCGGACAGGCTTCCACCTTGTCCTCCTTTTGTAGTCAACGAAAAACCTGGATGCTCCAGTGCACTTTTGACTAAGCAGCTCACCAGTAACTTTCTTGTCTCTACTTGAAGTTCCGCACTTTACACCAGCCCGCATTTTACACTGGCATACGTTCTACCTCAACATGTGTTATGACAGTATCTTCTGCCCAGTTTACTGTATTGTTGCACTTTCCTGCGCTCCTGTAAAAATGTATTGCACTCATTGAATCCGTACCTCAGCTATGTTTCTTTCAGCCGTATTGTTTTTATATTGCTTTCAATTGTGTTGTTATTTGTTTTATCTGATGTTTTAATTGGTTAAAGTGTTTTACATGTGTGTTTTAATTGTAATCTTGAACGTGTCCCTTGTAAGCTGCCCCGAGTCCCCTAGGGAAGATGGTTGGAGGAGTATAAAAATAAAGTTATTATTATTATTATTATATTGTGTCAGCTTTTCCAGTTGTTTCTCTTCAATCCTGTTACCTGGGATTGCAACATCGATGATCCATACTTGGTTTTTTAACACAGTCGTGAGGTCAGGAGTATTGTGCTCCAAAACTCTGTCTGTCTGAATCCGGAAGTCCCAGAGTAGTTTGATGTTTTCATTTTCTGTACCTTTTTCAGGCTTGTGATCCCACCAGGTCTTTGTTGCAGGCAGATGGTATTTGTGGCACAAGTTCCAGTGGATCATCTGAGTGACAGTATTATGCCTCTGCTTATAGTCTGTCTGTGAAATCTTCTTGCAGCAGCTTAGGATGTGATCCATCGTTTCGTCTGCTTCCTTGCAGAATCTACACTTAGAATCTGTAGTTGACGTTTCCATTCTTGCTTTGATGGTATTTGTTCTAATGGCTTGTTCTTAGGCCTGGCACAAGCCAATAAAGATGGTCCCAGTGGTGATTGGCACACTCGATGGAGTGCCTAAAGACCTTGGCCTGCACTTAAAATCACTCAGCACTGATAAAAATTACCATCTTTCAACTGTAAAATGCCACCCTATTAGGATCTGCATGCATTATTCACCGATACATCACACAGTCCTAGACACTTGAGAAGTGTCCGACGTGTGATCGAATACAAAAGCCAGCATAGTGATCTTGTTTTCTGTGTATTAACCTTGCTGTGCATCAAATGATGATGATGATGATGTATGGATTGTCGATGTTGCAATCCCAGGTGACAGCAGGATTGAAGAGAAACAACTGGAAAAGCTGACACGATATGAGGATTTAAAGATTGAACTGCAAAGACTCTGGCACAAGCCAGTAAAGGTGGTCCCAGTGGTGATTGGCACACTGGGTGCAGTGCCTAAAGACCTTGGCCTGCACTTAAACACAATCGGCGCTGACAAAATTACCATCTGCCAGCTGCAGAAGGCCACCTTACTGGGATCTGCACGCATTATTATACATCACACAGTCCTAGACACTTGGGAAGTGTCCGATGTGTGATCCAATTCAACAGCCAGCAGAGTGTCTGCTGTGGACTCATCTTGTTGTGTTTCAAATAATAATAATAATAATAATAATAATAATAATAATAATAATAATAATAAATGTTTAGCACCTTTCTGATAGAAATGCAACAATAGGACAAACTGTCGTTTCCAGCATAGATGACATCCCCAGAAGCACTTTCTTCCTGGGCATGAAAGCGCTATGAACTGAAATATGTTCTTAGTGTCGTTTAAAATATGTCCCCTGTCCATGCCCAATAGCACTTACTTGCATTCTCTATGTCCACATGACTCCCTTGGAGTATAGAAATGTTAGGCATCACTGCAGGAGAGCTAAACTGTTAGCTAACTGAGCTAATTTGTCAGACACAATATTGCACTCAGCTGTGAACTCTACAGCCACCAATTGACATGTCTCATTTGTCATCAGTGGTGTATGATTAGAAGTTCCTGATGTCCAGATAGGGCAAGCGTGTGTCAGTAAGAACTGAAAGATTGCCCAAGGAGGTGTACCCAGGATGGGTAAGTCTGCCAGTTTCCTAGCTCATTCAAATATTTGCTAATTTTCATAAATTCTGATCTGGAATGAACAAAAGCAAAAATGTCTAGAGTACTTGTTCATCGAAAACTATAACATACATTGCATTAGAGTCTGAGGTCCATTTACACTGCATAATTATAGCACTATTATTCCACCTTAACCAGCACAGTCCCACACTATGGAATCCTGGGTTTTGTAATTTGGTGAAGCACTGGTTGAGAATTCAGAATGCACTCTCTCAAACTACAAACTCCAGAATTCCAAGTGGAATAATACTGCCATAATTGTGAAATATGAATGGGTCATTAGACAAGCATCTTAGTGTAGACCTTATCTGAGCTCAGTTGTAGATAGACAAGAAGAGTGGGAATCTTAATTGGAAGGGTTTCTGCTTAGTCTGCCAGGCAACAATAGAGGTCTTGGCATTTATATCTTGCCTAAGATGATCAGTATGGAGTAGAAAATCATATCTGAACCATGTGCAAGCCACAATAAGGGTTGTGATAGAATATGACAATTAGGTGCATCAAATAATATAGACTAGATCTTGATCTTAGTACTATGGGGCTGATTACTGACCACAGATTATAAAGAGGCAGCAAATTCTTGCCCCATTAGGATACCACCACTTTTCCTTACTACAGTAGACTACACCACCATTTAAAGTAGACTACACAACCATTTAATATTTTTGCACTACTTCTTCTCAAAGACTCTTCTGGGATCATTGCAGGCAATGCTGCAAGGTTGTATAAATGAGTAGAGTAGGCCATGTAATAGCTTCAACTAATGGATCCTGCATCGTTTAAATCTTTTGCTAAGGCAATGTAGGGTTTCTGAATTTTAGATAGAACAAAATATTAATTAGATTGCTCAAATGGTATGCAGTAACTTGAAAGCACTGGGCTGCACAGAGTACTTGCAAATCCATTTGTATGATTTTGTGGCATCATCCTTGAAAAGAGTTGTGGAAAATATATTAACTCACAGAGCTGAACATTTTGATTACTGCTGAGCAAACTACTTTCAAGAAATAACTGACTTGGAGTTTTTTCTGTCATATTTAGATGAAAGATGATTAGTGTCAGTAGATTTTTCTTTTCATTCTGATTTCATGTGCTTTGCAGCAAGGAATATAAAGATATATTTTACGGAATCATATAAAGAGATCCTTAATCCAGTGCCAGCCTCCTCAAGAAAGTGTAGTGGGTTTGGAATCAGTCCAGGCCCATTCTTTCCCATCGGAAGTGGAAGAGAAATGGCTAATGTTCTGGCTATTTCCCTCCAAGACAAAGAATAACAAGTTAATGCAATGACTCTGGTTTGGTGGTTCTTGGTTTACAAGTGATCCTTAAATACATTAAAATACAACAACCCAACAGAGGATATATTCCTGAATTTATCATGAAAACAGGAAATATATTTAATATATTTGAATGACACTCCAAAAGTTACTATAGAGAGGTCATGGAAGGTTAAAGAGTTCCTAGAAGAGTATCCTCTCTAAGGGTTTGCTAATTCCTCCATGGAACACCCTGCCTAGGGATATTAGATCGGCCCCTTCCCTTTTAACATTCCAAACAAAATGTCAAGATTTGGCTTTTTGAGCAAGCGTTTGCAAATGCAGTGTAACTGGATGACGTGATTGGACAATGTTTTTAACAGGGAGATGCTAATGATATATGTTTTTATTGATCTTGCTATGATTTTATATTTATATTAATGTTTTTAATTGTATTTTATGGTTTTGGGGGCACTGAATTGTTGCTGACTGTAAATTGCCCTGAGTCGCCTGCAGGCTGAGAAAGGTGGTATATAAATATAGTAAATAAATAAATAAAAACAAAATTTTGTTTTGCCATTTGTGCCATGCTACTAGTATGTTGGACTGAAAACTGTACTAGGCCAAATCTATTGTTTGTTATTGTTTGTTTTGTTCGCCTTCTTGCTCATTTTCAGAACTCATCCAAGTTTCTTGTCCCACCTGCCAGTATTCGACGGTGCTGGTATTTCATTACTACCCTGCAGTACTACTATTAAATTATGAATGATTATAAATTGATTTTTTTTCATAAGCTGCTCTGAGATCTTTGGATTGGGTTCAGGATATAAATGTTTTAATAAATAACTAAATAAATAAATTAGCAGTAAATGGCACCATGGAGGAGAAGAGACATCCGCTATAAGAGGCCCTGAGATGTCTGTCTGTGTTCCACACCTCTTGAATATTACTTTAATGACAAGCCATAATTTTTAAAAGGTAAAAAGGCTGAAAAATGAATTTTATAAAAGCATGTATCCATTAATGAGCTGCAGTTGAAATGTGAAGGAATCTTTTCCTTGCATTACAGAAGCCATGATGATCCCTGCCCACTCCCCACCCCAAATCTGTTTCATTTTTTTCCACATTTGAGAATTTCACAACAACATTTTTGTTTGTTATCTGTCTCTCCTTATGGCTCAAGGCGGAGTCCAACACAATTGAAGCACACCATTAAAATTGACTGGTTAGGCCTACCGGAAGCTGCTTTCTATCCTAAACAGGTAGGAATATGTGAATATTGGTGAAGTCTTCTTATCTGAAACATGTTTCTGAAGTCCAATTCAAAAGCTAAATGTATTTCCTACAAGGAGAACCCATTGTTGAAACAGCTATTGAATATAGTAAACAACTCAGGAAAAAAAATGGTGATATATCCCATTCAGCATAAATAAGTGTGAATACATAAGGATCCAGTGTCAAACTTTTATAAACAAAGTATGCAAAATCTTGAACCTAAACCAGCCATTTTAATTTCTGCTATATCCTTTTTTTAAAAGTACTTTCTGTTTGAATATAAGGAAATTTAGACTTAACTGATATTCTTTGCAATATTAGGTTGAACAGCATCTCTAGGCTGGAATCCAAGACAAAATAAGTAGCAGCGCTTATAACAGAGAGTTCCATTAGTTTTGGGAACCCAAGTTCAAGGATGCCAATAAGCTGGAAATATTTTTTAAAAAACTGAGGATAGCGAGATCCAAGAGAAAAAAAAATCATATCAGAGAAAGTTGAAATTTGATGCCTGGAGAAAAAAGAGATTAATGGAAAATGTGTTGACAGCTTCCAAATATTTGCAAGGATGTCAGAAGGATAGTTTACTATGCCCTGATAGATTCCAGCTAAACACTAGCAAGCAATGTCTTAATTGGGAGAACAGCTTGACTCGATAATAAATGTTGCCTTGAGACATTGTGATTCTTTATTTTCATCTTATGTTACAGTTCAAAAACAAGTCATGCCAGACTCATCTGATCTCTTTCTTCGATAGAAAGATGGGTAGATGCGGGGAATGCTGTGGTTGTAGCATACCTGGATTTCAGGAAGGCCTTCTTCGACAAGGTCCATGACCTTCTGGCAAGGAAACTAGTCCAATGTGGGCTAGGCAAAACTACGGTGAGGTGGATCTGTAATTGGTTAAGTGGACGAACACAGAGAGTGCTCACTAATGCTTCCTCTTCATCTTGGAAAGAAGTGACGAGCGGAGTGCCGCAGGGTTCCGTCCTGGGCCCGGTCCTGTTCAACATCTTTATTAATGACTTAGATGAAGGCCTAGAAGGCATGATCATCAAGTTTGCAGACGACACCAAATTGGGAGGGATAGCCAATAGTCCAGAGGACAGGAGCAGAATTCAAAACGATCTTGACAGATTAGAGAGATGGGCCAAAACTAACAAAATGAAGTTCAACAGTGACAAATGCAAGATACTCCACTTTGGCAGAAAAACAAAATGCAAAGATACAGAATGGGGACACCTGGCTCGAGAGCAGTACGTGTGAAAAAGATCTTGGAGTCCTCGTGGACAACAAGTTAAACATGAGCCAACAATGTGATGTGGCGGCAAAAAAAGCCAATGGGATTTTGGCCTGCATCAATAGGAGCATAGTGTCTAGATATAGAGAAGTCATGTTACCCCTCTATTCTGCTTTGGTTAGACCACACCTGGAATATTGTGTCCAATTCTGGGCACCACAATTCAAGAGAGATATTGACAAGCTGGGCGACTAAAATGATCAAGGGTCTGGAGAACAAGCCCTATGAGGAGCGGCTTAGAGCTGGGCATGTTTAGCCTAAGAAGAGAAGGCTGAGAGGAGATATGATAGCCATGTATAAATATGTGAGAGGAAGTCATAGGGAGGAGGGAGCAAGCTTGTTTTCTGCTGCCCTGGAGACTAGGACGCGGAACAATGGCTTCAAACTACAAGAGAGGAGATTCCATCTGAACATGAGGAAGAACTTCCTGACTGTGAGAGCCGTTCAGCAGTGGAACTCTCTGCCCCGGAGTGTGGTGGAGGCTCCTTCTTTGGAAGCTTTTAAACAGAGGCAGGGTGGCCATCTGTCAGGGGTGATTTGAATGCAATATTCCTGCTTCTTGGCAGGGGGTTGGACTGGATGGCCCATGAGGTCTCTTCCAACTCTTTGATTCTATGATTCTATGATTCTATGACCCTGGTCAAAGTGGTCCCTGTTCAAATGGTCCCTGTGGTCAAAAAAAGATTGGGAACCACTGCTCTAGGCCCTGTAACTTAGTCTCAGGTATTCCTTTGCCAGAATCCTTTCATTTCTATATTGTTCAGTCAAAGTATTATTGCTAGTTTCTTGTATCCATACAAAGTCCAGGAATGTATCTCTTTGCAGACACACAGATTGTACAATGCGTCATTTTCTTTAAATTTTGTTTTCTATTATTTTAATATTTTGGAACGCTGCTCTCATTTGCTTTAAAGTTATGAAATAGTACTGACGCTAGTAGTGATGATGATGGTGAGATTAGTAAGGAGGGTGATGATAATGATCTAGTTTTAAATTTCTGTGTGCATCAAGTGAGAATAACATTTCATGGAATTCTTGTTCCCCAAACTGTACTTCACTATAAATCTTTGGGCTCAAACTATATGACTTTTTAAAAGTAAACTCCCATACATGCTTACTTAGAGATAACCTCACTGAACTCAATTGGATATCATTCCATGTATATATATTATATATAATGGTGGTGGACAAAGTACACGCTATTAGTAGCATGAAAAACTAAGACACATGTGTCCAACCCAAGGCCACCATGTCATTTTATAAGGCCCTTCAGATGCTGCACTGCAATTCCTGCATTTCTCATCATTAGACATCATGACTAGAGCTGAAGGGAGTTGCAATATAGTAATATCTGGAAAGCTGAAGCTTGTTTTGTTCAGTTACAGAATCACACAGAATCACAGAATCAAAGAGTTGGAAGAGACCTCATGGGCCATCCAGTCCAACCCCCTGCCAAGAAGCAGGAATATTGCATTCAAATCACCCCCGACAGATGGCCATCCAGCCTCTGTTTAAAAGCTTCCAAAGAAGGAGCCTCCACCACAGAGAGTTCCACTGCTGAACGGCTCTCACAGTCAGGAAGTTCTTCCTCATGTTCAGATGGAATCTCCTTTCTTGTAGTTTGAAGCCATTGTTTCGTGTCCTAGTCTCCAGGGAAGCAGAAAACAAGCTTGCTCCCTCCTCCCTGTGGCTTCCTCTCACTGGTCAAAGTTGTTAGGATAATGTGATTTAGATATTTAGATACAAGGGTTGTGGTGATGATGTCTGACTTTAAAATTAACTTTAACCTGTCTCCAACCTCAGGGCTACAAGTACTGTTGGGCTGCAATTCCCATAATCCCCAATCCACATGGCAGATAATGAAAAGGACCCAACTAAACCCAACTAAATATCGCCATCCACTATGTTATATGTGTGTGTGCGTGTGTGTGTGTGTGTGTGTAGTTGGCTCTCTGTATTCATGGATTCTATGTCCATGGATTCATCGGTCCTTTGAAGGCAACCATAAGGCTGATGTGCCCCTTGATGAAAATTAATTTGACACCCTGTTCTAAGAGGGCTGAATTACTAGAAAAACAACAACTTTGGTTTTCTTCTAGTATCTTAAAGCGGAAGGATCAAACTAGAAGAAATATATTCATATGACAAGGCTGGATCTTCATGTTTGGGTTGAGCTAACCTTTGCACGGCTGTTTTCCCAATGTCTTTTCTTCTCACTTTTAGGTAAACATAGCCAAACGCTAGTTCACCCATGGTTGTCATGAAATCCAGCTGTTGTTACATTGTAATTCCTAGCAATTTTTTTCATTGACTATGTTGGCTGAATTTGCAGACCAAAAACTAGAAGGTCCATATGATTCCCACCCTTGCCTTACTGAGATTAATTGGGAAGGGTCAAACGTTGCTTGTCCAGCATTTGATTTCAAGGGCTGGACAGTTTCCAGAATATAGATTTCATGTGCATCCCTGAATGACTAAGGGCTTTCCTTGTATTCTGCCATCCTGAATCAACACAATCAATTACCAGGGGCCTGACTGATTATATTGTCACATAAATAATATCCCCTTACCCAGTCTTGTTCATTTATTTTTTATTTTATTTTATTTGTTTAGAGTGGGAGGTCACTTCTGTTTTGGAGAAAAGAAAGAGATTCACAATCCTTAAACAGGCCATTAGGAGTGAACATTGTGGCAAAACCTTGTGCCCCCTGAGGGTGTGATTGGCTTTTTGCCCCTGGTATATCACTCAGATTTGGAGGGTACTGGGTAACACTGGGGGCAGGGGTAGGCTAGAGAGGGCTGGGAACTGCCATGATACTCTTAGCACAGGGGTGTCAAACTCATTAAAAGCAATGTAATGCAGGAATAAAGAAGAACAAAATTAAAATGCCTGCAGTGACATAGAGCTCATTTCTCTTCCGAGCCCCCCTCCCCCCCCATATACACACATACACACTGCTCTATGAAAAATACACCTTTCCCCCTTTTTATGTCTCATACAGTAGAAATAAAGTAGGTAATCCTGGTATATTGACATGTGATATAAAATTAGGGACAATTTTATTCAGCCTGGAGTGGCATACACACTGACTTGTAACATTTTGGGCTGGTTGATTATTGTTTTGTTTATTCCATTCTGTGCGGAACTCTTTCTTTCCCCAGGCATCTTAATCTTTTAATGCTTCTGCACCTTTTTCACTTTTATGCTGCTACAATGTTTAGTGTTATACATTAGCTTTATATGCCAGAATGTTTTACTCTCTGCTGCTGAATTTAATTTGGTTTTTCCATTCTCCTTCTTCGCTCATTGTTTAACTTATTATTGCTGTAGTTTAAATTTTTAAGGTACCACATACCACCTAGAGAGAGTTTGAGTTAGTGAGTGATTTAAAACTTCAAGTTTGGAATAAGGAATAATGAGGGTGCGTCTACACTGTAGAATGAATGCTGTTTGTGGCCAATGCTGAGGTCTGCACTGCACTGTGCCAAAACATTTTAACTAAAATTGCATCCATCCATATTAATTAAGGAAAATATTTGTTAAGTGCATCAAAAATTATGGAAGAGGAGTTGGTGGAACGCTATGATAATTTTGCCAGATATTTTATGGATAGAGACATTCACATTAACATTACAGGAAGAAATCATTTCCTCCACTTTATTATCATTCCTTGTTTTCTACTGCCTTTTGACTCTGTTTTTTGTCTCAATATTTATTTATTATTATTATTATTTACTGTATTTGTATACTGCTTTTCTCAGCCAATTGGCAACTCAAGGTGGTTTCCAATAAATCAGTATACATAAAACATAATAGATAAAAAACATTAAACAGTATAAGACATCACAAAAGCAATATCTGGGTTTTAAAATCAAATATCAATATTTGTTGCAAGTCACCTTGGATAATAAATAAATATTAGGGATGCAATATAAAACATTTTAAATAAGTACATTACTTTTTAAAAATGTTAGAAAATTATCATTTAAAAAACCTGGATATGGAAAGCCCTGTGTTTCACAAACATTTATCCTACTCTGTCTGAGTCCTCATTATGGAGTTTGTCAGGATTGTCTTTTCTTTTCCCCTTAAAACAATCTTTACATTTTGAAACACTGATTATTCTACTATTTATCAGCAACATCCCTGGGGTTCAATGGCAGACATGTATGGTGTTGTGATGCCTTAAACCACATGTGTTTTATTTCTCATCTTGTAGAGTGCTGGGCATGAGAGAAATTTCCCACAGGTACTTGGGAACTGGAACTGTTTATTAATTTTCTACGTATCTCACCTTTCAGTCTAATATCCTCCTGGTCTTGGATGGCAGGTTCATTTTATTGTTGATTTGGGACTTATTAGGGACTTATCCTTCACAGCACATTCTTGCACAGAGATCAGACATAATTATATTGAACTCATTTCTTCCAAATGCTGAAATCCATATAAGATATATGACATGGCATCACATGCAATTCCCTGCTTATGATTTCTTTTAAAACTGACTCTTAAAGTAGCCAACTGGAAGACTTGTTTATGTGGTGTTGGGGTGAGGCATTTCTAAAATTGTTGGGCATATTTTTTTTTCTATAACATTTCTCTAGCCCTTCTAGGAGCAGAGTTATGGGGCAAAAGATGCAGTCACTTTTCTGCCCAATTGTTTTGTGAGAAACAAGCATGCTATTGCATTTCTGTGCAGTTGACCAATTCACCATCTGCAGCTAACCACTCAAATTTGTATAAATTTAAATGTTTTAGACTCAATTCATACTCAACCAATTTCATTTCTAAATGGTCTGGGTCAATGTTACTTAGGCAAGTGTCTTCAGAAAGAGAATTCCCTGGAGCCAATAGTTAAAGCTATTGGTCCCAGTAAAAACTCCATTGTAATTCATACAGTGGTCTTCAAATTAGTGGATTTTCCAGCCTTAGTGGAGTCATTGTATATGCATTTGTTATACCTTTCCTGCTACCTTGAGTCCAAAATGGTGAATTGTATGATTTGATTTATCATTAAATAAATAAAAAAGATAGAGATATAATATTTAAAAAAAGAAAAGAAGGGGAATTCAAAGCACAGAAGCTGTGTGAGGAACATGAATGGGACTTAATATTTCAGTTCTCCAAAAGCTGTTAAGTTCCAAACATGTGTTCATTAGTATAATCATTTCTCAATACCACACTGTCAGCTTAAACAATGGCAAATGTGTGAGACTAGAAAATGTTTTTCCTTGTGAAGCTCCAGCATGTTAAGAAAACCTACATTTGTAAGTTTGGTGAGTACAATAGAGATCATAGGAAATGTGGGAGGTGGTAAAAGAAGATCTCATCCCTGAATTGAATTTTAGAAGGAGCCTTCAAGTGGGCACTCTACAGAGTTCAAAATCTTTTTATTTACTTCTCCAATGCTTACCCAATCCAGTTATTTTCATTCCATTTGTGCACATAGCTAATTCAGAATAAAACTTGCGAACCCCCCCCCCCCCATCTCTTTTCTTTCCTTTTTTTGGTGGTCCTTGAAGCTATCCCCTTTTGTTCCATATTATTTCTGCCTCTGGTACAAAATTATCTGCTTCATTAACTGAGGTATGCATGTAGCATCTAGATTAAGGGAAGAGGTAGTGCTAATCTATTCCATTTAGGACATACCTCCCTGGATTATTGTGTCCAGTTTGTTTGTTCACGTGCTTACATTATATTCAATTTTTTCTTCTAGCATAGGATTCAAGACAAAGCAGAAAATGGACAAATTTGTTTTTCTCGTGCTCCAAGGACTAGAACACAAACCAATGCATTCATATTATAATAAAAGATATGCCAGCTAAACATTAGGAAGAACTTCAATGTAAGAGCCATTCACCACTGGAATAGTCAGTCTGCAGCAGGGTATGTTTTCCTTTTTTGGAGGTATTTAAAAAGCAGTTGGATGGGTATCTTTTAGGAATGCTTTAGTTATTTATTCTATTATAGTAAGGAATTAGATTATCCTTTCAGCTGGGAGATTTTGTA
This sequence comes from Anolis sagrei ordinatus, assembly GCF_025583915.1. NCBI lineage: Eukaryota > Metazoa > Chordata > Lepidosauria > Squamata > Anolidae > Anolis > Anolis sagrei. The sequence goes on from NW_026844366.1 coordinate 336,375,340, forward strand.
ACATTACAGTCCCCTTAGTATGCACAATATATATTTATCGTGTCAGGGGCAACCAGACCATTGTATTACATTTCTAACAGAACTAAACAAACAGATAAAAAACCACAAAGTTTGCAAACTTGGTAGTTGATTAAATGTCCTTTGACCAGTATCTGGCCACTTGGAGTGCCTCTGGTGTTGCCGCAAGAAGGTCCTCCATTGTGCATGTAGCAGGGCTCAGGTTGCATTGCAGCAGGTGGTCAGTGGTTTGCTCCTCTCCGCACTTGCATGTCATGGATACCACTTTGTAGCCCCATTTCTTAAGGTTGGCTCTGCATCTCGTGGTGCCAGAGCGCAGTCTGTTCAGCGCCTTCCAAGTCGCCCAGTCTTCTGTGTGCCCAGGAGGGAGTCTCTCATCTGGTATCACCCCGGATTGAGGTGCTGGGTTTGAGCCTGCCACTTTTGGACTCTCACTTGCTGAGGTGTTCCAGCGAGTGTCTCTGTAGATCTTAGAAAACTATTTCTTGATTTAAGTCGTTAATGTGCTGGCTGATACCCAAACAAGGGATGAGCTGGAGATGTCACTGCCTTGGTCCTTTCACTATTAGCTGCAGAAGTATGCAAAATGATTTCTAGATTTTCTTAGCACTACATCTGTGACCAATACATACATATCCACTTTTTTTAATATAAAAGTAGCACCAACACACTTTATGGTAACATAAAATGTAGAATGAACCAGAGGTTAACATTTACAACTAGTTAAGAAAATATGTCTGTAAGTGTAAGAGCTATTGCCTGCTGTCAAATCTGACATAAGAACAGGAAAATGCAAATACAATGAAAGCAAAAGGCAAGAGGAAGGCATACAAGGCCTCCTGATTCTAAGGCTGCTGAAATATCAGTGCAGGATGAGATATTCTTGGCTCACATTATATTATATTCCACAGAATATTGATTGATAAAACAGTATCAGCATCTACTCTAATAGATTACCTTGAATCACTCACCCAGGGTTTCCTTAGCATTGTATGATAAAGGCAGAAGCATTATGAAAAACAGTAAATCTGTTTAACAAAACAACAACAGCACTGACAGTAACAACAGTAGCTAGAAGTTTATGGGAGAACAATTAGACAGGCTTTTATCATAGATAGCAAATGATTCATTGTGGTTCAAAAATGAAACCTTTGCTTTTACTGTTCTACATTTTTCACAGCACACCAGATGTTCTCATGCAAGAACTTCCACACACTTATATGGACAATTGCAAATTATGAAAATGCTAAAGATGAATACTTCTTTTATTATTTCTATCCACTTAATCCTACAGTTTTTGGATATCCTATCCTACAATTTATAAGCTTCAAACTGGTGACCTTATACACTTTTATGTGAAAAAATATTCAGCAAAATAGGTTAGTGTGTGAGAAAACAATGTTTCTTGTGTTGAACACATTTTTGTACAAAATACATTTTCATGTTATGCATTAACAACAATAGTTGTTGCTACTGTTGCTGAGCAAAAGAACTAGTCTTTTTCATATATGGATGAAATATCTCACAGAAGCTGATGTTTTGCTTTGTTTTGATGGGGCAGCTAAGTTTGTAAAAAACACTCTCACTGAAGATAAGGAAATCTTCAAACAGTTTTTGCTGATGATATTTTTTTTTGAATGAAGCTCTATTGGTGGGCATTTAGGAAAGTCACATGTTGAACATGCATTATTTGAAGTTAGTTTCTCGCTCAAGATCTTATGAGGATTAACATGATCACTCCTCTCCTTTGAATTGTCATGGGCTCTAAGATATGCTGGGGAGGCCCTTCTCTCAGTCTCACAAGCATGATTGGTGGGAACGAGGAAGAGGGCCTTTTTGGTAGTGGCCCCCAAACTTTGGAACACCTTGCCTAGAGAGATTAGGCAAGCCTCTACACTGTCCTCCTGTCATAGGGACCTGAAAACCTGGTTGTTCCAGCAGTTTTTCATGATTAGTCCCTAGGCCTTTCCTTTGGTCACAGGTAGGACCCTGCTCTGCACTTTATCCACTTCTCTGCCCTATGATACACAGTTGCACTAGCCAAAACAATGGTTACAACAACATCTGTTATAGAACTCCAATATGCTGATGACAATGTTGTCTGTGCGCAATCAGAAGATCTACAAGCCACTCTAAACACCTTCACAGAAGGTAGTTGGCCCTTACATAGTTGGCCATGCCCACTCTATAATTTTAGCCATTGGTATTTTGAACCCATCTGATGGAGTAAACTTGAAACAGGATTTTAAATTTTGCTTGATTATTTAGTAGAATGTTATGTTTATGCTTTATGATGTTTAATTTTGTTGCATGGTTTTCTTTTCTGTCAATTGAATGTTGGAAACTGACCTGAGTCCTCTCAGGGAGATAGGGCGGTATATAAATGATGATGATGATGATGATGATGATGATGATTATTATTATTATTATTGACTTGTAACTAGGGGCCCTTCCACACTGCCCTCTCTATCCCAAGACCTGATTCCAGGTTATCTGCTTTAAATTGGAATTATCTGGATAAACAGGTAATCTGGGATCAGACCCTGGGATATAGGGGCAGTGTGAATGGGCCCATAAGGTATGCTTGTGGGTGTTAGGGAAAGCTGATGTATTAAAAAGCTGGAGTTTGCCTCTGTGTGCAAAATACAGCATGACACATTGGGAAATCACATCCACCTCCACACTGATTCTTGTAATAGTTAGACAAAATGCCTTCCACATATATGTCTATCATAGTAATTTTACTAATTTCAGCAATTATGCAACAAGAATATGTAGCTATATTGCATATAGCAGACTCGATCCAATGACTACACTTTCAACTTTATCTGTATGGTTATTTTTAAAAGGTGATTTACACTGTTTTTAAATTATTGATGTTTCAATATGAAGGCTAACTAGGTAAGTAAATTGATTTTGTAAAAAACTTATCAGGTTTTTAACTGTATCTTGTCATCTTGTTGCAAGCCATCTTGGATTCCATGTTGGCAGAAAGGCAGAAAATAATTTCAAACAATGACTAAACAAGCATGTGCTGGTTGGTCACTGGAAAGTTGTCTGATTTTGCAGAGGCTCCTGCTGGGGAAGGAGGGAGGCTATTAAAATTGATTCATAGAATCATAGAATCAAAGAGTTGGAAGAGACCTCATGGGCCATCCAGTCCAACCCCCTGCCAAGAAGCAGGAATATTGCATTCAAATCACCCCTGACAGATGGCCATCCAGCCTCTGTTTAAAAGCTTCCAAAGAAGGAGCCTCCACCACACTCCGGGGCAGAGAGTTCCACTGTTGAATGGCTCTCACAGTCAGGAAGTTCTTCCTCATGTTCAGATGGAATCTCCTCTCTTGTAGTTTGAAGCCATTGTTCCGCGTCCTAGTCGCCAAGGAAGCAGAAAACAAGCTTGCTCCCTCCTCCCTGTGGCTTCCTCTCACATATTTATACATGGCTATCATATCTCCTCTCAGCCTTCTCTTCTTCAGGCTAAACATGCCCAGCTCCTTAAGCCGCTCCTCATAGGGCTTGTTCTCCAGACCCTTTATCATTTTAGTCTGTCTCCTCTGGACACATTCCAGCTTGTCAATATCTCTCTTGAATTGTGGTGCCCAGAATTGGACACAATATTCCAGGTGTGGTCTAACCAAAGCAGAATAGACAGGTAGCATTACTTCCCTAGATGCAGACACTATGCTCCTATTGATGCAGGCCAAAATCCCATTGGCTTTTTTTGCCGCCACATCACATTGTTGGCTCATGTTTAACTTGTTGTCCACGAGGACTCCAAGATCTTTTTCACACGTACTGCTCTCGAGCCAGGTGTCTCCCATTCTGTATCTTTGCATTTCATTTTTTCTGCCAAAGTGGAGTATCTTGCATTTGTCACTGTTGAACTTCATTTTGTTAGTTTTGGCCCATCTCTCTAATCTGTCAAGATCATTTTGAATCCTGCTCCTGTCCTCTGGACTATTGGCTATCCCTCCCAATTTGGTGTCGTCTGCAAACTTGATGATCATTCCTTCTAGCCCTTCATCTAAGTCATTAATAAAGATGTTGAACAGGACCGGGCCCAGGACGGAACCCTGCGGCACTCCACTTGTCACTTCTTTCCAAGATGAAGAGGAAGCATTAGTGAGCACTCTCTGTGTTCGTCCACTTAACGAATTACAGATCCACCTCACCGTAGTTTTGCCTAGCCCACATTGGACTAGTTTCCTTGCCAGAAGGTCATGGGGGACCTTGTCGAAGGCCTTACTGAAATCCAGGTACGCTACATCCACGGCATTCCCCGCATCTACCCAGCTTGTAGCTCTATCGAAGAAAGAGATCAGATTAGTCTGGCATGACTTGTTTTTGATAAATCCATGTTGACTATTAACGATGACTGCATTCTTATCTCTTTGGATCCTCTCTCGTATTTGCCCTCAAAGTGTTCCTTAGCCAGTGGTTCCAAATTTGAGACTTTCACTGCTGGGTATTGTTTGCAAGAGGGCCCAAGCATACCCTCTTGCATAATCTGTCATTCTTCAAGAGTTAGTCAGTAAATGGCCTTATCCGCAATGCTTTCTGTTCAGTTTAGTCCACACGGTTCAGTGTCTGGATGGTGTATTTTTGTGGGATGGGAGCAAAACTCGGAAAGCATGATATCTAATCTGCCTTCCATTTGTTATCTGTTCCTCTGGAGAATACAGAGCTCTTGGGCTTTGATTCTGATGGCAGATTCTGTTTAGACCTCACTCAGCATATGGAAAGCTCAATCTCATTCCTTGAGTTGGGCCCTCTGATAAATATCTTGGTTAGGGTGGATATTGCATTATTTCATTTTTTTTTCTTCTGCAGCCATCACAGCAGTGTAGTGTCAATTTCTTATGGATACCTTGGCATACCTCACACAAAAGTTGGGAGTTCCCTTAGACAAGAAGTGTGCTATATTCTTCTTCTTGGGTACTGAAACTGAAATGCTTAACCAGTTCTGTCATCTCTCAGAAGAAAAACTAGTAAAGCTAAGATCTAGTGCTGACAGATTTCTTGAGCATAGGATAGTCACATTTAGATAATTCAATAGTGAATATGTCCCTTGAACTTTGCTTGCTAGGTTTTTAGACTAGGCAGGGCCATCTTGTGCCACCTATGAGAAACTATGAGGGGCTCTGTGGCATTGAATTACAGCTAGAATTAGGAAGGATCTATGAATCTGCCTACAATTCATAAAGTAATGCAATAGGGTTTGGGAGAGAAGGACATTAAGAATGCATCTCCAGATTCTATCAGACATTGTTCGGATATGGGCTTTAGGATGTATTTTGGTGGTCACTGATGTGACAACCAATTCACTGTCCACACTATCGATTTGCTGACATCCAAGTCACCCAGAGGTGCAAAGCTAAAGCAAGCTTTTATGCTATAGCATCATTTAATATTCTATTTGTAGCTCAACATGTCCCCAGAATTGATAATGGGATTGCTGATGCTTTGTCATGACAGCAGATGTCCCAATTCAAGCAGCTCACTCTTGAAGCTACAAGGGAAATTGGGGAGAAGATCCCTCTAGCCCAGTGGAAGATTGACAAGATGACAGCAATCAGGCTGTAGGTATGGCACCCGCTCCAAGCACCAAGATAGCTTATGCAAGAGCAGTAAGCAAAATCTGGACTTTTTGAATATAGCATAGCCTCTCTTTAGTACGGCTCACAGTATCTGATGAATTTCTATATCTCTTTAAGCAGTCAAGGCTTCTTCCCTCATTCTTTATGGACAGTCAGTTTCACAATATCTGGTGATAAGAGGAAAAGCGGGTGTTTTGTAATTAAAGCAGCATGTAATTGACTTTTTGGCAGCAACTTACAAGCCCCTTAAAATGATTGGTTGCGGGGGATGTGGAATGTGGATCCTATGCATTTAGGATTGGTGTTGCTTCCACATCATAAAGTAAAGACTACTTGTAGATGTAAACCAGTGTTTTAGAAGATGTGTTTTCCCCTCCTGGACTAGATAGTATATTATTATTAATGTACATTGTCTAGAGTTCTGTGTTTTGGCTTTGAGATATTTGGTGAAGTGTGCCTGGATCATCATACAAGGCCACACTCATATATTTTATGCAGTATTTTTTTTATATAAAGAAAGCTGGGTATTTCTTAATCAGCCACAACTGAGTGGTTTGGATAGCAAGGTTTGAAGCAGTTGGGCTTGCTCCCTCTAGTGCTATAGGAATACAGGGGTGTGGCACTTTACACTCATTATATGTCTTGGGGACAATGGTCTTATTTCAATCAAAGAAAAGGTCCTCACTATGCAGACAAGGGAGGACCTAGTGCATTTACAGAAGGATGATTTGGGTTGGTCTTTTTTTCCAGAAGGACTTGGATAGAGCCAGGCATTAGGTTAATAGGGAAATGAAAAACACTCTGAGTTGTTGTAGGCTTTTCGGGTTGTATGGCCATGTTCTAGAAGCACTCTCTCCTGACGTTTCACCTGCATCTATGGCAGACATCCTCAGAGGTTATGAGGTTTGTTGGAAACAAGGAAAATTGGGTTTATATATCTGTGGAAGGTCCAGGGTGGGAGAAAGAACTCTTGTCTGTTGGAGCTAGGAGTGAATATTTCAAGTGGTCACCTTGATTAGCATTTGATTGTCTGACAGTTTTTCGGTGTCACTTGTTACTGCCTGGAAAAATCATTTGTTGAGAGGTGATTAGGTGTTCCTGATTGTTTCTTGTCTGGAGTTCCCCTGTGTTTGACTTTTACTTTTTATTTACTGTTATAATTTTTGAGTTTTTTAATACTGGTAGCCAGATTTTGTTCATTTTCATGGTTTCATCCTTTCTGTTGAAATTGTCCACATGCTTGTGGATTTCAATGGCTTCTCTGTGTAGTCTGACATGGTGGGTTTAGAGTGGTCCAGCATTTCTGTGTTCTCAAATAATATGCTGTGTCCAGGTTGGTTCATCAGGTGCTCTGCTATGGCTGTCTTTGGTTGAAGTAGTCTGCAGTGTCTTTCCTGTTCCTTGATTCATGTTTGGGTGCTGCATTTGGGTGCGGCGTAAAGCTTTTGACAATATGAAAAACACTATGATCTGGGGCTTGCAGAAATTTTGCTGCATCTGGAGATCAGTTATAGCTGGATGGAGTGTATGGCTGTTATGGCTGAATCACAGTGTCCAGGTGTATCTGATGCAGACAATGGCATCTTCATTGAAAGCACACAGTGTGATTTTAGGGCCACTTTACATGGCCTCTGGGTGTGGCAGGATATTCCAGAAAAGGAGGGTGATTGGTTTCCTGATGAGCACTTTTAGGGCAAATTGATCCCTTGGCTTATTATTTGGGTTGTTTGGGACTTGGGTGTGGGTAGAAGAATAATCCTTGAGACAAACACAGGTTGGCCTCTCCCCAGAATTCCAAAGCTGCTGGACAGATTAGCCAGCTGGCCAATGTTTACCTGTTGAAACATGGGGCAGGGGGGATCAGGGCCTGGGAGCTCACCTATATTTAGCTGGGGAAGAAGACAGGAAGGATTCCTGGCTCCAGTTTTCTGCACTTAGAGGATTCCACTGCAGGTTTGGGGTTTGTTTTAGTATTAGTAAATGTGTCCTTATCTAGCCCATTACTGTTGTCCACTTCTTTATTTCCAGATGTGCGTGCAATACAGTGGAAGCTGTATTTTTCTGAACAAAGGCAGAGAATTAAAAAGTGAGACTGATAATTAATGATAACATATATCTATCTGTACAGATCAAGGCAAAGGGGGAGAAATTATTACTTTCATTTAGAACTGTTGAAATTGGTGCTGTGCATTTGAATGAAATAGGAGGACCCCTGCAAGTATCAGATGTTAACATGAAATGGTAATTTTTCAAAAATAATAATCATCCAATTTGGACCTCTCAGTGGTTTCTAAGTACCTGTTTAGTAACACAGTTCTAATACCAGTTTTTAAAGACCATAAGTGGAATTAAAGTCACTTTAATAGCTCACATTTCTTGATGTGCCTTCAGAAATCTTTTTAATACTGGTTTTGAAAGGAATAATAATCTAATGGAATTACTAGGATTTTGAATAGGTTTGAACATGCAGTGGTTACCTATTTGCCAAGTCTAAATAATAATTCTCTTAAGTATGCACCAATTACTGGGAAACAACATTTTCATATCTTTTTATTTCTCCCCTCTGAGTTCTGGACAGGTCTGCTCAAAATATGGCAGCATAGTACCAGAATAGAACCAAATGTTATATGGATATTCAGTATTAACCTAGTAAAAGCAGTTGAAGCATCAGTGGGCACCTCTATTGCTTACAATGCATTTCATCTTCCTTCTCAGGGAACTTTTCTTTATTTTTGAGATCTCAGAACCAGGGCTGAATTGAGACAGAACGGTACTCAAAGTGCAAAGTGTGCAGTATTCATTGCCAGGCTATTTTGATAAATAAAGTAAAATAATAATATAATAATCCCATCAACAACTATCCCACCCCTTCAACAATATGGCAGTGCAGCCAAACTGAAGACTGAGCAGAAGGGAAAACAGAGATGGTGTTGAGAAAAAAGCATCCAAACAACACAAATGTGTTCACAATTAGAGCAAACATTTGGCATAAAAAGGCAAGTTGTTTTTAATGCAACCAAGAGCAGAAAATACAGTCAGTAGTTTGAACCATTTCTGTTTATAAGATAGCAACGGTCATGAAACCTGGATGCTGGGGTTGTATTAGATTAATGCTAAATGGTCCAAATTAGAGATCTTGCACTATATTGATACAGTCTGGCCAGATCACAAATGAAAGCTAAGGACTGCATGAACTACCTATATATTCATGCACAAGCCTTTGAGTCAAAAATTCAGTATAAAACACATTGACACCATGAGTCAATTTAAGTACTGTACTTTCACTCTTATCAATAATGAGGAACCATGCCATTCTCTAAGTAGACAGTAAAAGACAGTCTTAGTCCATTCCAGGACAACCTAAAAGAAACACCAACCCCCTCTTGCTCTGCCACTTCTGGCCTTTTTAAATGCTTGACTGGGAAAATGGTGCCAGCAGCTAGAAGTGCTACATTGGTGCTTTCTCCTTCCAAGGAATGACACTCAACTTATCCATGGGTCATACTGACATCCATAATTCTGTCCTTCAGACATTTCACAGATGAAAACCAGAAGTCTGTGTCAAAGTAACATTGGAGTGTAATAAGTATAGGAAAATTATATGATCACAAGAACAGATAAGCTAAGAGAAGCTGTAGCAGTTTGCTTTTGCCTGAGCCTAAAGGTAAGTTGAACCTTACCTTTAGGCTCAGGCACAAAACGGAGATGGATGCAGAATGTGTCTGACTTAATTCTTCACTTTTACAAAGCAACTTAACTAACATCATTTTGCTTTTCTGCTTATACATTTTTGAAATGGCATGTTTTCACAGCAGGCATTGGGAGTTTTCAGCAATTGATATTAGCTGAGAACAAGAGGGAAAACCAGGATGAGGAGAGATAAACTGGAATATTTTTAAAGCAGCGGAAAAGATGGTTTACAGAGGATTAATCAAGATTGTCTCTGCCAAAATGGGATATTCAGAGAGTGTGGTCCCAGGTTTTTTGTCCAGATGTGCATCTATTGGATCCCAATGCCTGCTGTGAAAACATGTACATTTCAAAAATGTATAAGCAGAAAACAAAGTGATGTTAGTTAAGTTGCTTTGTAAAAGTGAAGAATTAAGTCAGAAACATTCTGCATCCATCTCCGTTTTGTACACTGTAACATGAACAGTCATGAACTATAATGGCCTCACATGTACTCTTAATTACAGGAAGAAGTTGCCACTAGTAGAAAATGACTCGAGTCAGGTTTCTCTGCTTTTAAGTAAAATGAGAACTCTCTGCTGTGCCCAACCAACAGAATGATCCTGTGTTTTCTCTTTGTGCACTGAAGGCACATAACAAGAGTGCCATGTCAAAGGAAAATGATACTCCGTTAGAACTTAGTTGAGTGTGCGCAGGGGGGAGGGGGGAAGAGAGAGACTGCCACCACAATCACAAATTCAATGAAAACTTTTTATGTGTCCTCTGTCTCCAAGGTGCTCTGGGAGTACTCCACTGGGATCTTGCACAAGGCCATTGTGAAGTGATATGCAAAATAATGTATCTATCTTCTTGCTCAGCTCCAATATACTTCCATGGAAATTGCACAAAACATTTTTTCCTCATAGCAATCTCATAAAAAACATTGTCATTCTGCTATGATAGATAGAAAAAAATGAAACTTCAATATTTTGACCCAGATAAGAGACACAGTTGCATGTGATTTCAGACTTCCTGAAATGCCTAACGTTCATTGGATGATTCCTATGCAACACCTCAATTGCTAGGCTACAGTGTTTTGTGCCAATCTATTTTTGTCCCCAATTATATTCTACATGAAACCACAAGAGTGGCCGAGTGGGGATTTATGGTGCCATCAAACTGCTGATTAAATCCAACACAGTCTTTCTTTTCCAATTTCCTCTTCCCATGGACATGAGGAATGTATGTTTGGGACTAGTAAAGAACTGGAGCAAAGAAAATGAAGCTTAACCTGGAAAATCCAGAGGGCTCCCTGACAATACTGTCTGGAAACAAGATTTAAAACTATCTGGATAGGTTTCGCGCTCACTACAGAAAGTCAAATACACAATCAGGGGGTGCACCAAGATTTGGCTTTGTTCTTGAATGTTTAGGTAAGAGCCACAACCTGAACTGTTCTTTGCCCAGCTGTGCCCATCAGTGTGAAGCACATTTATCCATAATGGCTCACCAGGGTTTAGGTAATTCAGGATGACTGCAATGTGCTCGATGCATAACCCTTTGCAAAAACATCACAAAATTCAGACTGTTTCAGAATATGGAAGCAAAAGCTTTTGGTTGATGTCAGTTATAGAAATCATATGACAGTCCTTTGGCAAATATTATATTCATTTCACCTCCTTTATGAATGCAATTTAAAGCACTGGTTATTAGCATTGAAAACTTAAATTGCTTAGGGTAAAGATAACTAAAGGATGGCAGCTTCTATAATCTTCCCTCAGTAAGATTATCAGCAGGGCACAGACCTCAGAGGGGTGCAATACTGACCTTTGAGAGGCACAAAACCAGCAAAGGGTAAAGCATGCACAGTGAGATGTTGATGTGCCTGAAATTGTAACTTTTGAGAGACTTGAATTATGTAACATCACAGTTCACAAGATTACTGAAAATAATGTTTATGCTAAGCTATTTCCTTTTATATTTGAGAAAGATAATCAAAGATTAATCATTCTAGAAATTTAAAATAAATTTTAGAGTTTCAAGTTTTCCCCATTTAATTATTTTTTACAATATACAGTCCCTATACATGTAACATGAAAACAGGAACATTCAGATAATAGCAAACCCCATTATGTGGGGCTCCCTTTGAAGGCTGTTCAGAAGCTTCAAGTGGTCCAACAGGCAGCAGTCAGGTTCCTCACTGGAGCGGTGTACAGGGAGCATACAACTCCCCTGTTATGTCGGCTCCACTGACTGCCAGTCTGCTACTGAGCACAATTCAAAGTGCTGGCTTTAGCCTATAAAGTCCTAAACAGTTCCGGCCCAGGTTACCTGTCTGAACATATCTTCCTCTATGAACCATCACAGAGATTAAGATCTTCTGGAGAGGCACTGCTCTCGGTCCCACCTCCTTTGCAGGTGCAGTTGGTGGGGACGAAAGACAGGGCCTTCTCAGTGGTAGTCCCTTGTCTATGGAACTCCCTCCCCAGTGATATTTGATCAGCTCCTTCCCTCCTAGCTTTCAGAAAGAAAGTAAAAATATGGCCATGGGACCAATCTTTTGGATAATAGCTGCAGTGCAATAATTGAATGTAGAATCTGTGCAATGACAATTGGAATGGCTCTCGATTATGACCTTAGAGTATGTGATTTTAATAATTGATGTAATTGTTTTAGATGTTTGTAATTCTTTGGTTTTTAATGTAAACGTTTACCAATTGTATGTCATTTTTAAGGAATTGAATTGTTGCTGATATGTGAGGCCACTCTGAGTCCCCCTTGGGGTTGAGAGGGGGGTACAAATGTGGAAAATATTAATTAAATAATAATAAATATTAAAATAAATTAATTCTGCTGTAAATTCCCATAGCCATCCTTGACTAGAAAGGATATATTTTGTCAGATATAGGTAAGTGCAACTACAGGTACCTGTCCCATGGGTTCAGGCACCAATTTAATACTACCATGTTTGGTTTATCAACTGATTCTGGTGGATTCAAGTGCTGGATTTTCTTTTGATGGCATAGAAGCTTACACATGCAGATTGACTTTATTTATACAGGAAGTTTGAAAGCGATATTTGGCAATGAAATAGAGTATGAATATGTGAGTTTTGACTGGCTATGAAGAAAGCCAAGCTATGTTGGGAAATAGTATGGTTTACTTCTAAAGATGGATGGATGGCATCCTTGAAGTGACTGGATTGACCTTGGAGGAGCTGGGAGTGGCGACGGCCAACAGGGAGCTCTGGTGTGAGCTGGTCCTTGAGGTCACAAAGAATCAGAAACAACTGAACGAATGAACAACAAAGATGAAGTACTTTGGCCACATAATGAGAAGACAGGAAAGCTTGGAGAAGATAATGATGCTGGGGAAATGGAAGGAAAAGGGAAGAGGGGCTGACCAAGGACAAAATGGATGGATTGTATCCTTGAAGTGTTTGACTTGACTCTGAAGGATCTGAGGGTGATGACGGTTGACAGGGAGCTCTGGTGTGGACTGGTCTATGAGTATACGAAGAGTCGGAAGCAACTGAATAAATAAACAACAAAACAACTTCTAAACCATTCAAATAAAATAGTAATCAATATGATTCATAGATGGTTTATCCATCCTTGTTTGTAACCTTCTCGTTATATTGTTCCTAATGGTCCTAAGAAGTGAGTGAGCAGCAATAAAAATTGTAATCCCAATACTGAGAAGAAATCATGTTTTCAACCTAATGACAAATTCATTGTGTAATCTGACCCCATGTTTTAGTTTTAAAAGAACACTGTTTTCCATTCATGCAATATATCTATTTTGCTTGAGTCATTATGTAATTGTGAATATGTAGAACATTTATTGTAATTGCCAATGAAAAAATCACAAACTTTTATAGGAAGTACTTAAAAACAAGATAATTTTAAGCATTTACCCTATGAATGAATTTGTACATTGATATTGTGAAATAAATAGAATAAATATATTTGTTCGTATATTCTATGCCTCATTTGTTATGCTCCTCAATACGCTCCTTGTACATGTGGAAGATATATCATTACCCAATTGCAATTTATTCAACAAGAATCTGTCATCTAGGAGATGTGAAATCTTCTGCAAGTGTTCATTTTAGCCTTGGGATTATGAAACTTACTCTAGGAGAGGAGCATCTACCAGCCTTAGGGTGAAAGCAAGCAATGTCTAATAAAAATCAAATGTGCTCTATGCTCTAGTTGCTAGCATTGAAGTTATCCATATTACAGAGCTTATTTCCGTTACCAAAGCCCTGCTTTGAGTTAATTATTCTGCCTTAAACACAGATATTTTGTGTTCTGGTCAAAATGAGAAAGCCCATTTGCAAGTTTTGAGACCAGTCTATATAAAAACTTGGAAGCTATCCCAGAAATTCCTACTGCCTTCAAAACTACAGATCCTGAATGCAGAAAGTGAATCATTGCTGTAAAATATTAGGTTCATGGATACTAGGGCTGGGCGGTTTCGTTTCGTTAATTCGTAATTCGTTAATAATTCGTTAATTTTTTCAATTACAAAACGATAACGAACCATTCTGGAGCAATTATTAAAAAAAACGAATTTTCAAAAACGTTTTGTAAATGCTTCGTATTTCGATATTGTATTTGTTTCGTTATTGTTTTGAGGTCGTTTCGTTATTATTTCCGCATGTCTGGGCCAGTTTTATGGTTTAATTAGTGAAAAAAAATTATAATATCACACCAACAGTCAACAACAGAGGGAGAGGGAAGCTTCAGAAGGTTTTGGAGGTTTTTTAGCGTATTTCGCGGTCGCGTCCGCCATTAACGAATCGATTCGTTATTGTTTCGGAAATCGGTTCGTTAATTTTTTACCATTTACGAAATTTCGTAAATATCGAACTTTTTAAAAGGAAAATTTTGTAATTATTTTAAATATCGAAACGAAAAAACCCCCCAAATACAAATCGATTTTAGAAACAAATTTTTTCGTTGTTACCCAGGCCTAATGGATACGTTCATAATGCATATCAATTCCCTGCCTCATGGTTTAATATTAAGATATATATCTGAGGTTGTCATTAAAAGTCAAAGATGGAAGTTAGTAAAATCTGAAATCTGCCCGGCAGTTCTCTTGCTTTTCAGTAGTTACTTGCAGTAACACCTTAGCAATTCTACTAATGGATCTCCTTTTTCCTCCCTGCTTGAACTCTTCTGTTTCTATGCTCCCAAAGACAGCTCAGGAAAGCTGGGAAATGTGAAGAAGCAGCTTTTAAATTGCACAAGTAAGGGAGGAAAGGTATGGTCCTCGTAGCAGCTGAGCATCTCTAAATGGGTTAGGTCAGGCCCATAGCCAGGATTTCGTTTTTTTTGGGGGGGGGGCTGAATTTGGGGGGGGGGTGGGGGGGGGCTGAGTTTCGGGGGGCTGAGTCTGAGTGAAAGAGGGTCTACCCTAGCAAACCTTTTGTATCATTACCCCAATACCCCCATGCATATGGGATATATTGAGTATGGTGATCAGATCATGATATGAATAAACATAACAGTTTAAATAATGCACCAGTAAGGCCTTTTCGCGAACCACCATGAGAATTTCGGGGGGGGGGGCTGAAGCCCCTCAAGCCCCCCCCCCCCCGGCTACATGCCTGGGTTAGGTTATAAAGTGTGGGCTTTTTCCAACAGTTACAGCAGTAATTTAATTTCACCATGACTTAAAACAAATTATTTGTTGCCCTACATGTTCCGATCAGATTAAAAGTACCATCACAGCAAAGCTTTATCACATTGAAGACCACCATGAATGCTTCCAGTTTTTCCGTTTAGCATTGTGAATGTGAGTAAGAGCACATAGATAGGATATGCAATGATTAAAATGGTGAAAGATGAGAGTTCTTGGTAATGCTTGGCTAGTAGGATTGAGGACTTCCTTTATGTCTTGTCAAGGTTTAAAGCTGATTTAGATGGAATGTAAGAGATGATCTGCTAAGTCATTACTATTGGGCTGTAGATTACCCTGTCAAAGTAGGCTCATCCTTTTTGTGATGACCTTTCAGTCTCAGGCAGTTCAGATAATATGATGCAAACTTTTGTTATTGTCTTTTACTTTCAAATCATTTATGTATTTTATTTTGTATCTGTTGCAGTTTTGTTTTATTTTTTCTTTTTAAAAAACCATGTTCATCTTTTGAAACATAAAACAGAGGAAAGATAAGAGAAATGTAATAGGCTGTTTAAGACTAAGTGGCACTCAGTACAATAGGCCTACATTTTACATGTAGTATGCTTCTCCCATATAATCTGGAATCCTATTTTTCCTACCTGAAATGAACAATGTCTTGGGATTCTAGATGAAGCATATATTAGAATCATTCTGGAGGACTTGGCAATACCTAACAATGCTCTTTCCAGGGTTCTGGCTCAGTTCTTTGAACAACATCTGATGGAAATTGAACATCTAATTGCACTAGAGTTTCAGGACTCAAGACTCCAAGGAGAGCCCTGAAGTTCTGCCTGCTGAGCGGCCACCTCAGGAAGCACAAAGTGAGTACCCACCACTCTATCAACACAGACTCCAAGTCCATGGACTCAGTGAGTGGAGAAGAGAGCAGCATAAAGATGGTCAATGAGGTCTCTTGCCAGGCAACATGAAATTACACTCAGATGAGCTCATACTCATATAGTATGTGGGACAACTGTACCATATCCAAGGAACTTATATCCACAAAGGTTCACATGAAAATAAAAACCAGTTATTGCATATATCTGTCTACAACTTCATGTATTATAAACTAAACTGTATTTTAATCTTTGTTCTGTGTATTTTAATATGTGTATTTTGTAAAAATACATTGTAGTATGTGTATTTTATACAATGATTATGTGTTTTTAGCTATGTTGTAATCCCTCTCGAGCCACAAGGTAAGAAAATAATAATAATTAATAATAATAATAATAATAATAATAATAATAATTATTATTATTATTATTATTAAAGTTACCATCAGGCTTAGAGGCCAAAATTATGGATTTTTAGTGACCCGTAGATAAGTTGCAGAAAAATACCAGTAGAGATAATTGAGGAGATTGCTGCTTCTTTTGCGTTCTGCCAAAACAGGCCAAGCTCTTGCCTTTGCTACTGTACTCAGATATGGGTCCTTTTTTGATAACGTTTAAGGTGCATGACTTATATTGACACATGGATAAGTCAAACACTTTTTTTGTGACTTATTTTACTAAAATGTCAATAGTTATACATATGTAAATATATAGTTGATACTGCCATGTTTCTTTTTTCTCCTCCATCTTCTTTTCTCTTTATCCCATCATGTTTTATTGTACTATTGTTATTAGTTGCAGGATGGAAACCCTGGCTTCACTTCTGGCATTTTCTATCCTAGAGTCAAAGGAACTGTTTCTCTGCCCAGGACCACTGCCACTTCAAACAGAAAAATTTTCTGTTGCAACAGCTCCACCATGGGGGTTTATTCAAGCCTTTTAAGACCTACACAATTTCTAGTCATTGTCAATTATTTAATTGCTTTTGATCTGTCCTTTTAACTGGTTAAATTGGATAATTTTATCTGCATTTTCAAACTATTTTTAAAATGTTTACATTGCTTTAAACTTTATTGTACATTGCCTTGAGATCTTCAGAGAGAAGATCTGCAAGCATTATAAATAAATAGTCTATCCCTACCTCATGAAAGGTAGCCTCAAGTCGCCACAAAAAAAGTAAATAATAATAATAAGAATAATAACAACATTGTTTTTAAATAAGAACAATACAAAATAGGTTCATAGAATCATAGAATCAAAGAGTTGGAAGAGACCTCATTGGCCATCCAGTCCAACCCCATTCTGCCAAGAAGCAGGAATATTGCATTCAAATCACCCCTGACAGATGGCCATCCAGCCTCTGTTTAAAAGCTTCCAAAGAAGGAGCCTCCACCACACTCGGGGCAGAGAGTTCCACTGCTGAATGGCTCTCACAGTCAGGAAGTTCTTCCTCATGTTCAGATGGAATCTCCTTTCTTGTAGTTTGAAGCCATTGTTCCTGTCGTCCTAGTCTCCAGGGAAGCAGAAAACAAGTTTGCTCCCTCCTCCCTGTGGTTTCCTCTCACATATTTATACATGGCTATCATATCTCCTCTCAGCCTTCTCTTCTTCAGGCTAAACATGCCCAGCTCCTTAAGCCGCTCCTCATAGGGCTTGTTCTCCAGACCTTAGGTTAGTGCAACCTAAGTAATAAAAAAGCTTCAAAAATTAATGCTTAAATATGTTTGCTAAATGTCCAACTCCTCCTAACTTCATGACGAATTTTGGCAGTTGTAGTCCTTACATTAACTTTTCCAGGTTCTGTCTCATTTAGATCAGGTATGGGCAAACTAAGGCCTAGGGGGCAGATGTGGCCTGCGGGGTGCTTACCCTGTATTCTTGGCAGAAAGATATAATGGCCCACTGCATCCTTATGCCAAAAAGATGGGGCGGAAAGCACATATCAGCAGAGAGCCCTCTGGAGCATTCTCAGCCACCATGAGTCTCGACCTGAGAGCCCTCCAGAGCACTCTCAACCACTGCCTGAGTCACCCTCCTCTCAGCATAATGCCAAAATGACAGTGAGAGGATCCGGGGAAGGGGATAGGGAGGGGGATCAGGGCAGTTGCAAGCAGCCATGTCCTTATGCTAGGAGGGCAACCTGAAGATGATCCAGGCCCTGCCCTGCCCCTTCCTGGCCCATTCTGTCCCAGTCAATCCCCTTCTTAGCATGTGCCCAGCCCCCTTCCCTTCTGGCCTTGCCCTGCTGTCTGGGCCTGTAATGTGGTCCCAAGACAAAAAAAGTTTGCCCATGCCTAATTTAGATGTATGATGTGTTATCTCAGAATGCTGATATTCACATACACATTTTGATATGATGGGGATGCAAGGGAACAGAAATCCAAACATTGATGGCTGTTTCAATAGTTGTGGCTTAGCACACAATAGCTGAGAGATAGCAATGATAACCTAATAGAGATAGCAAATTAACTCACGTGAAACAGTGAAATGTATGACAGACATATAACAATGGAAAGCCATATACAAGTTGGGAGACAGGGTTTAATTTGTATGAGTGCTATAGCTGTTTTTGTTTTGCTGTAAAAATCTAACACAGCTACATCACTGGAAACTATTACATAAAGCAATATTAGCAGTGATTTAGAATAATTTTCTGTTTAGACCAAAAACCACAAAAAGATGATCAACCTCAATTTCCATGCTTGCACAGTTCATAAAAAAGAAGCACTTAACATCTTTCATTGGACTGGAAGCATTCTGCATTTCAAAAAGTGTTGCAATTTCTCCAAGTTTTGCAAGATTACAAATTATACGGTTATTTAACATTTCCTTTCTGTTCTTTTAAGAGAACATCTTTGGATTCTTTGTTCTACTTCTCTGCTAATGTATTCTGATTTTACTATTCTTGTGTTCCTCTGAAGAAGTATTATTGACTTGAAAACACTGTGAATCATTTCATATCAGCAAAAGCTCTCCAGCATTCAGAAATGAATTGCAAGCCCTTAGTAGACTTGTCTCTTAAGAATTTGTAAATTTCAACACCATCTTGTCACAGCAAATTATTTAAATGAATTTTATTCTTCTGAAACACCATCATTCACTTTCATTGGATGGAAATGATTTTGAGTTATAATATTGGAAGAGAGGGAAAAACATTAATCTCTATCTGCCTTATAGGCCTGTGAATAATTGTACAAACCTGTGTCAAGTTCCCTCATTTTCATTTTTTTTTAAAGTCATAAAATTGTAGCCTTTTTCAAATGTAGCCTTTTTCAAATGAAATATACTCCAGCTTTTGGTTGTTTCTTCAAAGCCTTTTGAAAAGATATACAATGTTCTTTTAAAGAATCAGTTACCATAATTGTACACTGACAGGTAAATTTGGCCTCATGCATTCCTATGAATCCGCTGTGGCATAGGGGTTCACAGGGGTTGCGGTCTACATGGTCCACCACTTCACATTCTGCTTCATTGTCACAATTCCCAACAAAGCAACAAGTTCTGTGTGATTTCTGGCTGACAGGAGTAAAAGTGTCCACAGGACCATGAAAAGGGAGAGAAATGACATGCTCACCTTCTTCCTCACTGTGTGGGCACCTCTCTTGATGTCACCATGGGTTGCCAGCAATGACCAGGCTCTCACACAGAACCTCGGTGGTGAGACAGGCACAATACATTCTGTTTACTCTCAGTTCTATTTCTAATCACACACTGGGTCAACACTTTTAATTCATCCATCAGCCATGAGTCTAACATCTCTATACTGGTTAGTAACTCCTATGCATTTCACACCTTGATTACATCCAGACTGGAGTACTACAGTGCACTCTATGTGGGGCTGCCTTTAAAGATGGCCTGGAAACAGCAATTTGTGCAAAGTACAACAGCCAGATTGTCAACCAGAGCTGGTTACAGGGAGCAGACAACGCCTCTACTGAAGCAGCTCCACTGTCTGCCAATAAGTTCCCAGTCCCAATTCAAAGTTCAGGTTATTACTTACAAAGCCTGAAATGGTTCAGGTTCTGCTTATCTTCAAGATTATATCACCCTCCAAGATCTGCTGGGGAGGCCCTTCTCTCACTGCCACCTCTATCACAAGCATGGTTGGTGGGGATGAGAGAGAGGGCCTTCTTGCTGGTGGCTCCCCAGTTCTGGCATTCTCTCCCCAGGGAGATTAGATTAACACCCACCCTATCCACCTTTCAGAAAGACTTGAAAACTTGGATGTTCCAATGTGCCTTTGAATACTAGTTTAGCTACTGATTAAGTCTGCCTAGCCCTAATTTTCTGTTATGGATCTCCAGCACTATATTTCCAGCCCGGCCCTACAGCTTGCATTTGCATAAGACCTTGTCCTGTCCCCTCAAATCTGAACATGCTCACTTTTCCTGGCTACTGGTTGTTTGATGTCAGTTGATGTCTTTTATGATGTTTTTACTCCAATGGTTTTATTGTTTTAATAAATTTTATTGTTATATGTTTTTAATTCTGTTACTTTGTAACCTTTCTTCATGCTGGGCTTGATCCCCATGTAAGCTGCCCTAAGTTCCTTCGGGAAGATGGTGGTAGGATATAAGAATAAAGTTATTGTCATCGTCGTCATCATCATCATCATCATCATCATCATCATCATCATTTGTATACAAGACCAGGTGTAATCCATAGCAGCCATTTGATCAGTAGTAAAAGTAGTCCTAGTGTACTCCTGTGAGTTATTGATTTGGCCTACTGGATGGTGAACTCCTATGGAAGATGCTATGCAATTGCCTGATGAGATGTAAAAGAGGGACAGTTGCTAGAGGCTAAGGAACAGGCCTTTTTCACATGAAATAACAGGTGCTTTCAGTCTTCTTTGGTAGAGAAAAAAATGGGCTAATAATAGTAGTAGTAGTACTAGTAGTAGTTTTGAGGTTGCATCCAAAAAATGCTTGTTTCAAATTCTGGGATAGCAAGTGTGTCAAATTTAATGCAGAATTTCTTATATTGTTGACACACATACACATATAGTTGGCCTTCCATATTTGCAGCATTGCCTTTTGCAGATCTGATTATTCACATACCTTATGAAAATATTTTCTCTAGTAATCTCTAGATCATTCAGTGTAACTCTATGGTCATCCTTTACCAGAGGTTGGCCATAGAGTCACATTGGCTGACTAGGGGATTCCTATGGAGGTGTTCCCTTACGTTAAAAATGCCAAATTTTTGTTTGTACTTTTCCTCATTCACAGGAATCCTTTCATATTGGAGGACTTGGAGATTCCCAGAAAGGTATTTTATCAGGTAAAAGTAATATTTTTATTTGTGCTCTTTCTCTTTCATGAGGAGACCCCTAAACCTATGAATGAAGAGGTCTGACTGTATGTGTCAATGTATGTATGTGTATAAAATCACACAAAATGAGATTTAAATTATGATCGATTGCACAGAACCCAGAAAGGGGTACACCAAGAAGGGACAGTGCTACTATTGAGGAAGGAACTATTATTTATTTACTTACTTATTTATTTACCCCATTTATATACTGCCTTTCTCAGCCCGAAGGTGACTCTGGGCGGTTTACATTGGCACAATTTGATGCTCACAACATAAAAACAATTAAAACATTAGCCTCTGAAATATAAATATAAATATAAAATATATATCCTCAGTGTCTTCTTACTAAAATCAAATCAATCACGTATTTAATACCTGGATAATGGGCAACCTTCTGCCCTTTGTCATTTTGTCTGTAATAAAGAAAATTCATGATGCCAGGGGTTGAAGTTAAGCCTTTTATTACCAGAATCTGTGAATATTCTGAGTTATTAGCAATGGGTGAGTCTAGGTTATATTCAAAGTATTTTTTCTGCATACTCTGTTGAGTCATTCCTCAGAAGGAACAGTCTCCAACATACTATAACAGTATTTATTTTCAGTGTTATTTTTCAGTACAGACAATACTGAAACTGTTAAGCCATTAATTAAGACTGGAATTGAAGGTGCGGTTAGACAACCGGGTATGACAGTTCTTCAGACATCTTTATTTCTCCCCTGGTTGCGTTTTTTTCAGCTGATGGAAAGTTATTTCTGTGATCTGACAAGCTGTAAATTGTGGAGAGCATTTAGAGCACTCTGGTTCCCAATTCTGCCAACCATGGCCCGTTAAGGCTGATAAACCGAAATCTCATATGTATAGGTACAATGCATTTGTGGTACACAAATAGAATTTGAAGTAGAATGGCCTAGCCCATTATCTGTTGTATTGCCTGCTTTATTACTGTTTTATAGAAAAGATTTTTATCTGCCTGCCTAGATGGAACAAGATCTCAGGATGACACTGCCAAAATATGTTTTCTGTTGAATAACCAGAGAAAGAATTCTACATACAAAGTGCCAATTTTTTGCAGACATGTTCCCTCCTCTCCACCTACATATAACACAAAACTTTACAAAAATATATACAGTTCAACATTAAAGATTCTGGTGTTTAGAGTTGTCTTTATCGCATGCTGTGGCAATTTACTATTGACTACATTTATGCAGGTTTGGGATGATGACCCTTGTTGTTAATTGATATCAGTTAACAATTGTATGTACACTGTTGATATTTCTACCAAAGAGTGCTGGTGCTGCACCAAACTACAAACCCCACATTTCAATAGCACTCAGTTAACACAGCTGAAGTGGTGTCAAACTGCATTAATTTTGCAGTGTAGATCCATTCATGATCAATGTTGTTCAAAGAGACGTTCCATGGATCAATGACAAATATTATCCTCAACAACTACCTCAACAACCACCTCTTATCAATTGCTAACCCATAAGTGTTTCCAGAAAAAGTTGTAATTAATAAGCACAGATCCTGCTGTACTATCTTCAGTCAGTAGATGGCAGAGGTCTCCAGTTAGCACATAGGTTTGCAGTCAATGAGGTCTGAAGTCAGGCAAAAGGAGTACTTTGGAACAATTATGTGGCTGCCTTCCATTCCTTCATTAGATAGAATAGGTGTGCAGTAGAGTGATTATCAACTGAGATAATTGAAGTGGTAATGCATAAAGGATATGACTTCACTCAGTTAGGAAAGGCATTGTGTGCTCAATTTTACATCTACACATATACTCAAAGCAATGGTATTCCCCATAGTAACCTACGGATGTGACAGCTGGACAATAAGGAAGGCTGAACAAAGGAAGATAGATGCTCTTGAACTGTGGTGTTGGAGGAAAATTCTGAGAGTTCCTTGAAGTATTTTGGCCACATCATTAGAAGATAGAAAAGCTTGGAGAAGACAATGATGCTGGGGAAAATGGAAGGAAAAAGGAAGAGGGGCCGACCAAGGGCAAGATGTATGGATGGTATCCTTGAAGTGACTGGCTTGACCTTGAAGGAGCTGGGGGTGGCCATGACAAGGAGCTCTGGTG
The DNA here is from genome assembly GCF_025583915.1 of Anolis sagrei ordinatus. Lineage (NCBI taxonomy): Eukaryota > Metazoa > Chordata > Lepidosauria > Squamata > Anolidae > Anolis > Anolis sagrei. Next base: position 336,398,557 of record NW_026844366.1, read on the forward strand.
TGGGCTGGTCCATGAGGTCACGAAGAGTTGGAAGCAACTGAACAAATGAACAACAACAGCACACACAAATTTACTTGAAAACCTCAGTGTATCATGCTGGAATCTATTCCAACTCTTGCAAAGCCTAGTACTTTCAGTAGTAATAAAAATAAATACTGAATATAATATGAATAGATGGCACTTTAGAAGGAGCATGGCCCTTTACTGCTTCAGTAAATTGGTATTTAAATCAAAGTTGTTTAATCATTCTGCCTGGTGAACATTTTTTTGCAATACAAAACTTTCTATGTGAAAAAGAAATTGCCATGAACAATTATTTTATCCACTGCATATATATCACACCCACATGCTAATAAAATGCTTTGAAGTTCTAACAGCCAGAAAGACTTTGTGATTAACTTACATGCATCCAAGTACCTTTTGGGCACATGTGAATTATAAATGATAATAATGATGAGCCTTCATGCTAATGTTATTATCTTATATACATCATCTTCATTCAGTGCCAGTATCAACCACTGGGTAAACCTACTGATGGTTTTTAATTCTGCACAGAGACAGAACTACTTAATAAGAAATCAGCTTCTAGGAGGCAATAGCTGTATGATTCTTATGCCTAATGGAGACAACTGGCTCTCCATGTCATCTCCCTATTTTATTTTTGCTTCCCCTAATTAGTCACAAGAAATGGAACCTAATCACAGAGTAATTCAACCCTCTGATTAATCAATACAAAGAGCTTCTTGTCGTTGTTGCACAAGCTACCTTATTTAATATGGTATTCATTAACAAATAGGAAGCAAGGGCTCAGGGTAACAGCTTTCTGTAAATGACTGCATGTTGCCTATTATCTGAAATAAATTTTAAGCAAGTAAAATGTTGCACATTATAAAGAGTACATTTTTACTTGAAACAGTTTACATCAAGGATGGGGACCACTGGACTTCCAGATGTTTTCTTAGCAGAAGCCAAAACCATCATAACCAGTAATAAAGGCTAATGAGAATGGTCCAATAACATCTGGAACGTTAAAGGTTTCCCATCTGAAGTTGGTATTATGTTTCTGGTATAAAATGAAAAATCCTCATAATTCTTGTCTGTGATGCCCCCCACCTCCAACCCCTGGAACTCCTTCCCTAAGATGGTCCCCTCCCTCCTTGCTTTCAAAAACAACTGAAAACATAAGTTGGTTGTGTGATTTCAGGGATGTATGGCCATGTTCCAGAAGCATTCTCTACTCACGCCAGACCTTACAACCTCTGAGGATGCCTGCCATAGTTGCAGGCAAAACTTGAGGAGAAAATGCTTCTGGAACATGGCCATACAGCCCAGAAAACACTCACCAACCCAGGGATTCTGACCATGAAAGCCTTCAACAACTGGAAACATACTTTTGTTCATTGGATTATGAAGAAGAAGAGGAGGAGGATTAGATAATGATACTGCTATTATACCGAGCTCTGTTTTACTCTGCTAGCCCAGTTAACATCTTTGGATATAATTAATCTATATATCCCAATGAATTATGTCAGCTTTGGGAAATGGATGCTTCTATTTGATGTTCTGCTGTTATGTTGATATAATTTATTTGATAGGTTCTGCCTTATTTTAATTTAGATGTTAAGTTTTAATTTGTTTTCATATGTTGGGTTATTATTTTTGCTATTATGTGTGTACTGGAAGTGTATTCAGGCATTGAATGTTTGCCTTTTTGTGATTAGAATCTGCCCTGTTCCTTCAGGGAGATAGGGCGGAATGCAAATAAGTAACAATTATTATTATTATTATTATTATTATTATTATTATTATTATTCCAGTAATTAAAACCTTGTGCTTGGTTTCTGTGGCTGAAATCACCTGCACACCTACCTGGAAGTATTTCCCATTTAAATAATGGAACTTGATTCCAAGTAAATGAAAATAAAACGGGACAGTATATTTAGGAGCAAACTAGTACATGGTGTTTTGCGCACTGGACTATGGGCACATCCAAACTGTAGAATTAAGACAATTTGGCACTCCTTTTAACTACCTTGGTTCAATGCTATCGTCTTTTGCTTTCTCTGCTTAAAAGTGCCGGTGCCTTTTCAAATTACAAATCCCAGGTTCCCATTTCATTGAGCCATGGCAGTTAAAGTGGTGTCAATCTGTGTTAATTCTGCCATGTGGACACACTATGACTCTAGAGATCACCCTGGCCATGGAAACCCATGGGTGACCTTGGACAAGTCACACTCTTTCAGCCTCAGAGGAAGGCCTCTCGAAAAAAGTCAACAATAAGAAATCCCTGTGATAGTTTTGCCTTGGGTCACTATAAGTTGGAAAGAAATTGAAGGCACACAAGAGAAAGAAGTTCCAAGGACATATTTCCCATTTAAAGATTCATTATGATTTTCTTTGCTTTTTTTACTCATATCTATCATCAGCTGTTAAGGAATATGCCTTTGTTTCATGTTTCTAATGCAAAAACATAACATCTTCTCCCTCTCTTTTTTGGATCTTTATGTTGTTATGTTACCTGCATTAAATACCAACAAGCAGCTAGTGTTAATGATATTGTGATAGTAATTGACGAAGTTGATCCACTACATTTTGAACTGGAATGCAACTCTGCACACTGAAATGCCAGTGGGCAAATTCAGTTTAAGGCTTACACCATTCTGAAATCAAGCATTTGCTCAAAAGATCAACCCAAAAAAGCCATTTTCCAAACAGCCAAGAGAGATACAACTTATTATTCTAAGACGTTACACTTTCACCTGCATTTGTGAAGGTATTTCATAAAAACTCTTACTGTTTTTAATTAATATTGCATATATGAAAGATAAAGAGCTGATAAATTAAAAAGTATGTTGAATGGCTGAAAGCATAAGTACTGGATAGTGAGGACAGCAGGTTTACATAATAAAAAGCACGCCCACAAATGATATCGCTTTTCTCCTGCCAATGAAATTTGATTACAAGGAATAAAGGCAGATTACTCAGCCATTACAGACATGCAGGCTTTCAATTAACACTTTCATCTGGGTTATGATGGATCTAATTTAAATGCTAAATCACATCCCTTGTTGTTTTGAGAAGAAAATTATTTCCTTTGGTGTAAATAGATGTAAGAAATACATATTATCCAACCTTATAAACAGTCAACAGCAAACTTGTCCATTAATTGTCTAACAAAAACACAACAAAAATATTTTCTCACTATTTCTCCCAATTCAAGAAGGTTGGAGAAAAAAACTACAAAGCCTTTAGGGGAAAAAAAGAAAAGAAAAATCAATTTCTATTACAAAAAAAAAAGGAGGGGAGGTACTAACAATGCAGGTTTTATTATTGTGTATGTGTAGGAGACATTCAACCCTTTAATCTTCTGTTCCCTGTTTCCAAATATTTTATTTTGGAAATATCCCAGTACAAATCATCATTCAATTTTATTCCATTTTTGTGTGACTCACATATCAATAGGCTAATTCTATTATTGCAAAATGGAATTTGCTCTAAATCCACAACATTTCATATTCTTTGCCAATTAAAGAACTGAACAAATAAATCATTGGGATGACTTCAAGCAATCTAGCGATATTAATAATAAACCTACCCCCACAGAGTAAGAATAAACTTCATTTCTCCATTATCCTTACACAAGGAATAAATCCAATCATCTCTTCCCCCCACCCCCTCCCCTCCATGCCTCTGGACAACAACAAAACTGGCAGCTCTCAAATCCATAAACTTGGTAAATGAAAATATTCTCATTGAAAGTTATTTAATTCCATTTGAGAGATTTAAATCCCTAGTACTTCATCTGGCCTGACATGGGGATGAGTTTGCAAACCAGTTTCTTTAAGGGGAAGGATAATTCAACATCATCCACTGTTAGAGATGAAGAACACACATACACACAAATCATCTTCACCTTTCTTAATCTAATTCTCTGCAATTCATTCCACACTCCACAATCTTGCTCATCAAAATAAAGGCACATCTTCTCCAGTGATCACATCCTTCACGTCCTCAACATTGTTATCTCCCCACTAACCTCCTCTCCATCTAATCTATTTGAAATGTTACAAAGATAATGGTCACATGATCATTCAAAGGGATTGAGGAAGAAGGGCAGGAGTATTTAACAAAAGGTCCAAGTATGAGATGGATGAGGGTAAAGCACAGCTGCGAGATTTCACTCGAATGGAGGAAAAGCCATGCAGTCTCCATCTCCTGACCTTCCCTTTCATTGAGGGAGGGGCTGGTAGGGCAAAGATGAAACAAGGTCCTTACCTTCGCTGCAGTCTTTCCCTCGAAAGCCAGTTTGGGAGCAGTCACATACTGCCTGGTCATTGAGCACAGAACAGACGCCGCCATTGAGGCAAACGTCATCCCGGGCACACAGGTGACTCTGTTCATCATCCAGTCGCACTTCTTGACTCTCCACAGGTGAGGACTGTGTATAGTTGACCCTTACATCTGTTATCCATCCCTTGAAGGGTTCTCTATCCTTCACCGAGGAGAGTGTTACTTTTAAAGTCGGCGAACGTAGCTCTGGAGGCAAACCTCCTAGAAAGAGGCCGCTAAAGACCGTCATATCCCGCCGTTTGGATTTGACTTCCACCCATTTTGCCTCTGCCTGGTCAATTAGTAGCGTTGTGTTCTTAAAATTGCGGCGGACGATTACTGTGTGCCACAGGTTGTCATTGACAGCCATGTCAGAGAGTAAGATGGCAGGCTCGGCACAGAAGATGGAAAAGCTCAGCTGAAGGCGCCCGCCTTGAGTTAGAATTAACTCCAAGAAGTCGCAGAAGCCCTCATCGTCGAAGTAAAGGACCAGACCACTGGAACTGCGGGTCTTCATGTTGAAGCTCATTTCGCTCTCGCAGCAGGCATTCCATTTTGGGAAACGAGTCCATTGGCCCTCTGCTCCCGGGAACTCTAGGCCACTGCCAAGCTCGGCCCAGCATCCCAGGAGCAGTGCCATCCAAAGCAGGAGGCACCCTCCACGCCTGAGGAGCACAGGCCCCATTCTCCGTGGGGTGGGGTGGGGGAGAGGGGGGAGAGGAGGGGGGAGTGGTGGTGGGGGGTTTGAAGCAGACAGGGTAAAATCTTTCCAGGAACCACTCAGACCAGACGGTAGACTCTTGCTTTCCTAGTGTGCTATGAAGGACGGAAGTAGTTGCCGCCAACCAGTAGGAGAAGCTCCGCTGTGTCCACCTATGGCAGAAATCACTTCTCCACTTAAAGGGAGGAAAGAAGAAATCAAATATTTCAAGCACCAAGAGATGTGCACCTTTGCTTGAGCTGTAACAGGTCTTTAGAAAATAAAAGGCACAATAGATGTTATTCAGTCATCTGCTCGGCTTCTGAGACAAGTGTCTACCAGTGACTCAGCAGATCATACCATTAAAAGCCCATGCTGTTGAACTGGAAAGAAAGATGGAGATGGGTGAAAAATATACAGATGTGGGGAAGCCCACAAAGTACGCAGAAATTCTTCTCCAAGTATCCACAGACCCAGAACAATGGGGTCAATATCCAAGCATTCATAGAGGGCTCAGTATCCACGTGCACATAGTAGTCATATTGTCCAATTGTGGTATTTTCCCAGGCTTTGTTTTTCTGTTGACTTTTCACTGCAAACAGCAATGGCCAAGTTTCAATCCAGTCTTCCCCAAACCAAACCTCTCAGAGAACCATAGTCTGCCTGCCATAAAGCAGACAAGAAAATATTTTTCCTTCTCTTCGTTTGTGAAGAGGCTGAAATCCAGAAGCTCTCAGGCAACTCAGAAGCTACTTGCTATGCAAAGCTTCACAGCTCCTGTTTTGTCTTTCCTCTGTAAGGCCAGAACTAAGAAGATTGTAGCATTTGATTGTTGGAGGGATTTTTTTTCCAATGGTGTTCTTTTTGAAAATAAAACAGATCTGTAAAGATTTAAAACAACAACAAATAAATAAAATTACAGTTTCAACTTTGAGAATTCTGTGAAATGAAATTGTAAGGCAGGTGAGGAAAACTACAGCAAAAAAATAAGCTCAGGCAATTTTAGGCTTCCCTGCTGTAATAGAACTAAACCTAAACACTCAATGGCCTGTACTGAGAATCCTTCATGTCACAAATCCTATGGAAATTAAAATCCTCTTTAGTAATTTGAGACACAAAATTCATTAAAATGATTCTATCATGCAGATGGCTTCTTGCAACATGAAGGCCCATCCAATGGTGTTTCTTGATATTTCACTATCCTCAAGTATAAGTCATGGTCAAAATATAAACCATGCCTACGATTCCGCCTTTAGTGATATTTTGCATGATGTGAACTGACTTTTTTTCCTTACCGTGCTCTTAAAATCATGTAATGTAGATGAAATCACAGCAGGAGTAACCAAACCGTGACCTTTCACAGGTTGTGGCTGTCTTATTTTCCCTGGCAGAAACAGCATTGTCTTTGCTTATTTCTCTATTTTCTTTCTTGCCATAATTCACTTTGAAACAATGCATTGTTGCAAGGAAACTGAGAAATGTATTCAGCTAGATTGTTGGTACCGCAAGTTACCTTTGCTGCTAAAATAGAGGACTATATTTTGTTGTGCATATGCATCCATATCTTGCCGAGTTTTATATTTCCACGTGAATTTTGAGTGTATGTGCATGCTTGTTTTGTGTGTAACTAGGTAGCTTGCACATTTTAAAGCATAATCCACCACTAACACCAACAAAAAAAATACTCCCAACTGCATCTCTGAAATCATGCATAATTCACATTTTTGACTCTTTCCCATGACTGACGTATATTCACCAGTGTCCCAGTGCTGTCCTAGTTGTCTTCTAACAAAATTCAAGCCTATGCAACAGTAAACCAAAACAGCCTGAATGTAGCAACAGTATCAGAGCATAATGCTCCCCAGACTGTGCCTAGGATATCAAATGTCGTTTCTTCCTTGATATGCCTCAAATACTTCAACTACCCCTTGCCACTCATAATTTGTCTTGCACTGTAACTGGAAGCATTTCTATTTCAGCCATCTATTGCATAGCCCTGGAATGGGAAGCATTTCTATGTTGTGTCATTAAGAGGTAAACCTGGAGGGAGGGAAAAGATTTAGTCGTATGTATTCAATAGGCTGACTTTAGACTATACATTCGTAAATGGTTCCAGTCCAGCTTACATGTCCAAATGCATCTCCCTTTATGAACCAGCTAGAATACTAAGATCTGCTGGGGAGGGCCTGCTTTTTATCCCACTGCCTTCACAGAAGCGAGGGCCTGCTTTTGATTCCACCGCCTTTGCCGAAACGATTGCCGGGGACAAGAGACTGGGCCTTCTCAGTGGTGGTCCTTTGGCTGTGAAATTCCCTCTCCAGTGACATTAGATCAATCCCCTCCCTCCTAACATTTAGTAAGCAACTTAAGAGCTGGTTGTTCAAGAAGGCATTTGGTGAATGACAGGAGTATTGAAGTATGGAAATAGTTAAAGATAACCTCAGGATCATTGCAAGATTTAAATGTTCTATGTTGTGTTGTGATTGTTGTTTATAGTTTTATAGTTTTAATGGTTTTAATCTATTGCTATTTGAGATGGGATGTTTTATATGTGTAAGGTATTGCATTTTGCCATGGATTATCTTGTGAACCATTTTGAATCCCCCCAGGAGTGAGAAAAGCAGTATATAAATACAATAAAAAGTTATTTATTTATTTACTGTATTTGTATACTGCCTTTATCACCATTTCTCACTCAGTGTGGTTTACAACATACTAATGGCAAAAAATCAATGCCAACATATAGTATACAGAGAAATCATAATAACTAATTACTACATATAACTGTGAACTTAAAAAATAATTAAAAACTATTAGACATAAGACATGCATAAAATTTAAACATTCAGAAAACCTAAAATCATTCTGGTATAAACATTAAAATCACATGATCCAGAAATCATATACCATAAATAAGTAAATATTAGGTGTAATATCTTACAATTACCAGTTCATATTTTGAAACATTTTGGGCTGTTTATTCTAGTTTAAGATAAACAGATGGTTTTTTTCCCCATCAGTCAAGGCATTTGCTAATTTTTAACATCTTTGAACACCAAAATGGAGGATGAATATGCCAATATTCTAGGTTCTCAAAAGGGTATGGTTTGCTTTCTTTCTTTCTCTCTCTCTCTCTCTCTCTCTGTGCATTTTAATGCCCTGTTGTTTCCAGAGAATGCCCAAAAAATGATGATGGTGACAAGCACTTTGGACCCCCCCCCCCCCAATAGAACTTAATGTATGTATCATTGTTTGGGAAAACAGAAAGCTGCCGCTGCTGAGTCAAACCATTGGTCTGTCTAGTGCTGGAGGGCTTTAGACAGCAGTCTTTCCCACTCCTCCCTAGAGATGCCAGAAGCTGGCCTGGAGACTTTGTTTTTTGCATGCTACCTACTATTGAGCTATGGCTCCATCATTCCTTTCTCAACAGGGTAGTGAGACTATTATCAAGAACTGGGCAACCCAAAAGCTCTGCCTACAATTTGCTGAGACTCACTGGACTGTATCAGGAGGAGGGAGCAGGTTTGTTTTCTGCTCCCCTAGAAACAAGGACATGGAAGAGTTCACTTGAACATTAGGAAGAACTTCCTAACTGTTAGAGTTGTTCAGCAGTGGAACTCTCTGCCCCGGACCATAGTAGAGGCTCCTTCTTTGGAGCCTCCGCCACAGATGGTCATCTGTCAAGGGGGCTTTGAATGCAATTTTCCTGCTTCTTGGCAGGTGGTTGGACTGGATGGACCACAAGGTCTCTTCCAACTCTATGGTTCTATTATCTGAGGGAAAACAATGGGATTATCCTTCAAGGAAAGATGCCATAAGAAAACAGCACAAACTACAGGCAGAGTTCAAATTTCGGAACCTCTTTTCCCTGAAGTTTTCCCTTGAATTAAGTGGTGTAAGCAAGGCAAGAGGAGAAACCCTAGGGAATGGGTATAAAATGAAAGACACTAACTATATTAAATTAAAATACTGTGGATTTTTTTTCCCAGGATGCGATCTCTGAATGCATTTGGGAACTCATTAAAGAAGATCATGTTTGGCCATCCAAAATTATCACAGGAGGTCCAAAATGCTTGTCACAGCTGCACAATGAGTATATGCTTGTTGTAGCACACTTTTTCTTATAGAAGATCATTCCCGTGGTACAGCCCACTATGAAAACCTTTGCCCATTACTCCAAGTACCTTCTATTTGATATCATGACAGCCTCCACTGGTGTGGAAGATAACTACTGTAACATAATCTTTTGCTAAAAGTATATGGGCAAACTCTACTTCTCTGACAATAATTTATACCAGGCATGGGCAAACTTTGGCCTTCCAGGTGTTTTGAATTCCAATTCCCACAATTCCTAACAGCCTCACACTCTTTCCTTTTCCCCCTCAACCACTTAAGGAAAGGGCGTGAGGCCGTTAGGAATTGTGGGAGTTGGGAGTCCAAAACACCTGGAGGGCCAAAGTTTGCTCATGCCTGGTTTATACCAAGCATCTCCAAACTGCGGTTCTCCAGCTGTTTGGGCCTCAAATCCCAAAATTCCTAACCATTTAACAATCTGGATAGGGCTTCTGGGGATTGGAGGCCCACGCAGCTGGAGGCACTTCTTCTGACCCTAATAAAACAGAGAGAGGGGGAAATAGAGGCATGGATTTAGAAGGGATAGATTAAAACGAAGCAGTTCCTAAGAAAGTCGGGTGGACTTTAATCAATAGTGGGCCGGTACAAGGAGATGAGTGAGGCCAACAGTCTACTTTCATTCAGCCAATTCAGGTTAAGCATCTGCTATTCTCATCAGTCCTAGTTTCTCATATTCTTGATGAGGAACCATAGGAGTCCAAGCATGGTCAATGGGAACCAGTTCCCACTGCATATTGGTTTTGTGCAAGTGTTTTCAAGTTGTCAATTGTGGCAATCCCACAGGATGTTTGCCATATTTGTTGGAAACCACCCTGAATCCCTTTGGGTAGATAGGGTGGTTTATGAAGAAAGTGTATTATTATTATTATTATTATTATTATTATTATTATTATTATTTTCTTCAGGAAGAAAATCAAATCCTGGTTGTGTGACCAAGCATTTGCACAATGATAGTGCAACAATTGATATCTCAGTGAAATAAAGAACAATTACAGGTGACAATTGGAATGACTCCTGACGTATGCTCCTGGATTGTGCAATTTTAAATTACGGTTTTATTTGTTATGTTTTAATGTGATTTTAATGCATATGTTGTTTTATGCTGATATTTATTTATTTATTTATTCATTCATTCAACTTGTATACCGCTACTCCCAATTTGGCTCGGAGCGGTTTATGTGTAATATGGTTAAGGTTTTTTATTTATAGTATATGTTATTGTCTAGAAATTATGTTTTGGTTTTCATGTGTATGTAAGGCATTGAATTTTGCCACAAACATGTTGGAAACTGCTTTGAAGGGACAAACCCCCCAATTAAAACAGTTCCACTGGCTGCCAAAAAGTTTCCAGTCACAATACAAAGCCCTAAATGGTTTGGGTCCAGCCAATTTTCACAATCATATCTTCCCCTATGAACCTGCATGAGTTCTAAGATCTGCTGGGGAGGCCCTTCTCTCGCTCCCACCTCTGTCTCAAGTGCATTAGGGGAATGAGGGAGAGGGCCTTCTCGGTGGTGGCCCCCTGGTTCTGGAACTCTCTAAGGAGATTAGATTAGCACCCACCCTGTCCACTTTCCTTAAAGACCTAAAAACATGGTTGTTCCAATGTGCCTTTGATTAATCGGTTCATTAAATGAAATGGCCCATCTAGCCATAACTTTAGTTTCAACTCTTGCACTTTACTATTGTCCCTGCCCTGGAATTGCACTGTACTAATCTGACTTGGCCCTTTCAGCTTTAATTTATTACCTGACTCTTGCACTTTGCCATCAGCCCTTGTCCTGACAGTTGTATTGCACAAGCCATCCCTTGGCCCTTAGCCAGGAAACATCTATTATGTTCGGCTACTGGTTGTTGTATGATGAGTGATATTTTAATTATGTTTTTATGATGTCATTCATCTCCCTTCATCTCTCTTACTTTCTCCCTCCCTCCCTCCCTCTCTCTTCCTCTCTCCCTTCCTCTCTCTTACTTTCTCTCTCCCTTCTTCTCTCTCTCCCTTCCTCTCTCTCCCTTCCTCTCCCTCCCTCCCTCCCTCTTCCTCTCTTCCTCTCTCCCTTCCTTTCTCTCTTCCTTCCTCTCCCTTCCTCTCTCCCTTCCCTCTCTCTCTCTCTCTCTCTCTCTCTCTCTCTCCCTCCCTCCCTCTCTCCCTCTCTCTCAGCCCTAACAGCAGGGAGAGAGGCTGCGAGCAGCTACTGCCCAAAGCAGCGCGGGAAGCCTCGCTCCATCTCCTCCGCCGAGATTTCTGCGGAAGAGGCTGCCTCCGACGTTGCAGCAACAGCAGGCGCGCCAGGCCCTTCCTCCTCCTCCTCCTCCGCGGCCGGGAAGGGAGTTGGCGCCAAGGCCGCGGAGGGATGCTCCCACCCGTCCTCCCTCCCTCCTTCCTTCCTTCCCTCTTTCCCTCCTTCCTCCCGCCAATCAGCGGCGTCCCCCAATTTATAGTATATTGATGTTTATGAGATGTATATAATTGTATGTATATTGTGTTAATTGCGAATACAATGAAGACTATATTTTTTGGTGATATTACATAAATATGATGAAGTAGTAGCTATTTCGATATGAATCCACCCAAAAAAGAAAAAAAAAAAACCCCCCAATCAGCGGCGTCAGCCCCACTCCAGCCAGGTGCCTCCAGACACTGGAAAGGAAGAGACGGACAGCTGCCAGCGCCTGCCTTCTCTCCCTCCTCCTCTTGCCTCCCTCCTTTCTATCTCCCTCCTTCCCTCCGCCAATCAGCGCCGCCATCCTGACTCCAAGCAGGTATCCTTCAACATGGGGAGGAGGAGGAGGAGAGATGGACATCTGTCAGCCCCCACCATCCTCTTCCCTTCCTCCTCGCTTCCTCCATTGCAGGTATCTCCCGACACTGAGGAGGATGCAGAGGAGGAGGAGGATGCGGAGACTTGCCTTGTCTCCCTCCCTTCACCAGATATTGGGCTGGGAAAAGAACCCCTCCCGCCCGGCGGCCACCTTCCTCTTGCTTCCCTCCCTCCCTCTCTCCGCCAATGAGCGCCCTTGGCTCCACTCCGGCCAGGTATCCCCGACATCGGATGTGGGTCTTGTCTCCTTTCCACCTTCGCCCTCCCAACCTCTCCCCATCCATGCAGCCCTTGAAGTGTTGGGTAGAAGCGAAGGGCAGGTGTCAGTGCTTGGCCTCCCCTCGCCTCCCCTCCCATTCTCTATCACCAACCCGCCCCGTCACTCCAACGCCAGACCTTCAAAGAGCGGGTGTCCAATTTGTGGCGTCGCATTGAGCCGGCCTTGGTTGTCGCCCTCCTCCCAGGCTCCCCCCTCCCCAATCCCGACACATTCACACTTCTCCCCGCTGGCTCTTTCCTCTCTCCCGCGCTCAAATCCGATTTAAACACCCCCCCCCCCCACACACACACACACACACATACACACACAAAACATACAACCGCTCTGTGCCCCCTCGAATGGTGATGGGGGTCGGGGGGGGGGTAAAGGGGGTAAAAGGGGGAAAGTGTGAATGTATTGGGATTGAGGAGGGGGGAATCTGAGAGGCGAAGATGGGCTCTGGGTTGTCTATGTCTAAGGCTTTCATGGCCAGAACCACTGGGTTGCTGTGAGTTTTCCGGGCTGTACGACCATGTTCCTGAAGCATTCTCTCCTGACGTTTCGCCCCCAGAGGTTGTGAGGAACACCACTCAGAAAACAGGAATTCCAGACATGAATAAATCATGGGGCCCTTCCACACATCCCTATATCCCAGAATATAGGGATATGGGCTGTACGACCATGTTCCTGTACGACCATGTTCCTGAAGCATTCTCTCCTGACGTTTCGCCCCCAGAGGTTGTGAGGAACACCCCTCCGAAAACAGGAATTCCAGACACGAATCAATCATGGGGGCCTTCCACACATCCCTATATCCCAGAATATAGGGATATGGGCTGTACGACCATGTTCCTGAAGCATTCTCTCCTGACGTTTCACCCCCAGAGGTTGTAAGGAACACCACTCAGAAAACAGGAATTCCAGACATGAATCAATCATGGGGCCCTTCCACACATCCCTATATCCCAGAATATCAAGGCAGGAAAATCCCACATTATCTGAGTGTGGACACAGATAACCCAGTTCAAAGCAGATATTGTGGGATTTTCTGCCTTGATATTCCGGGATATAGGGTTGTGTGGAAGGGCCCTGGAATATATGCCAGAGTGGACTCAGGTAACCCAGTTCAAAGCAGATATTGTGGGATTTTCAGCCTTGATAATCTGTGATATAGGGTTGTGTGGCAGGGCCCTGGAATATATGGCATTGTGGATTCAGATAACCCAGTTCAAAGCAGTTATTGTGGGATTTTCTGCCTTGGTATTCTGGGATACAGGGATGTGTGGCAGGGCCCAGGTTCAGCTAAAACCTCCCAACAAACGAGATTCCACCTGACCATTATGAAGAATTTCCTAACTGAAAAGTGAGCTGTTCAGCAGTGGAACTCTCTGCCCTTTGGAGTGTGGTGGAGGCTCCTTCTTTGGAGGCTTTTAAGCAGAGGCTGGATGGCCATCTGTCAGGGGTGCTTTGAATGCAGTTTTCCTGCTTCTTAGTAGGGGGTTGGACTGGATGGCCCATGAGGTTTCTTCCAACTCTTTGATTCTACTGGAAACTTGATGCCTTGATGTGTCCATGCTCTGATTCAGCAGTTCTCATACATTCACACTTGCCTCAAACAGACAAGAGTTCTTTCTCCCACCCTGGACATCATTCCACAGATATATAAACCCCATTGGACTAGTTTTCCAACAGACCTCACAACCTTTGAGGATGCCTGCCATAGATGGAGGCAAAACATCAGGAAGGAATGTTTCTGGAACATAGCTATACAGCCTGGAATACTCACAGCAACCCAAGATGGGCTCTATTTTGGAGGATCTTGAAAAGCTCATTGTCTCTGCGAAAGAGTCAGCAGGTGTGTGTTTGGGGGGGGGGGGTAAGAAGGCCACCTTTTCAATTTCATATCCAGATGACTGCCACCCATCCATGTTGCCCTTTCCACTGATGAGCCCCAAACACTCAGGAGAGAAAGAGAAGGGGAACCCAAGGAAGGGAGTCTTTTCCCAAGAGTTGTGATGGGAAATGGAGATGGACATTAATTAAGATAGTTGCGGGGAAATAACCCCTCTTAGCTGAGGGAAGGGGCCAGTCTTGAAGGCAGGGAAAAGAAGGATGAGAAAGAATGTATGAACAAATAGCAGCCACCACAATGAGACACAGGTCTTCCCTCTTTGCCTCCTCCCCTTTTCTTTCTATCTTCCCCTCATCTCTATAATGTACCACTGATTGGCAGGCAGGAGCTCTCCATGGTTTCCCTAGGCCCTCCCTTGCTTTGCTTGCCTGCCTTCCTAATTGCAAGAATCCGAAATGCTGCATGCAAAGCGTAGTATCCCAGAGTTTTCTGCATGCAAAGCAGAGCATCCCAGAGTTTTCTGCATACCAGCGGGGCATCCTTGTGTTGAAGGGAACGCCAAGGGCCATCCAATCCAACCCCATTTTGCCATGCAGGAAGACGTGACCAAAACACTCTTGGCATAGCCATCCAGCTTCAAATCCTCCAGAGAAGGAGCTCCACCACACTTCGAGGCAACATGTTCCACTGCCTTGTCACCAAAGAGCAAGCTCTTTTCCCAAACTGATGAGATGGGTGTGCTCCCTGTAGAAGCCTAGGAATGAAGACAAGATGTTTTCTTTTTCCTCCTCAGTATGCAACACTCATGTCATTCACCACATGCTCCCTGCATGGATAGCAAACACACACACACACTGTCCAGGAAGGGAGCTGTGTTGCAATGACTAGGCCACCTGGCTTTGTGCATGGTCTCCCTTGGTTAGTTGGAGTTCCCCAGAGTTCCTGAGATGGCAAATAAGAGGCCAAGGATCTCAAGCAAGGATGCCAGGAATTGAATGTAGGAGCTTCTGTATGCAAAGCATGCACTCTGCCGCTGAGCTCTCTTCGAATGTGGATTTGCCAGATGAAAAATGCAGGAGGAAATGGGGAACGGGGTTGGAAGGGAGGGAGATAAATATGTGAAAAATGTGCCAGAAATTACTAATGGATTACCATATGACAGAATGACAGAAAAGAGCTAGTTAGGGGAGTGATACTGAGGGTGAGGATGAAAGCTAAGACATCCAAAAAGGGATGGGTAGAGATGTATTGCTTGAGAATGGGTTTGTGAAGGAGCGAGATGGAAGAAACACATTCAACTCTGTGCCAAGAAAGAGTTAACATGTGTAATAACTGTAGAGAACTCTGCACGTAAACTGTGTGCATGTCTTTCATGTGGCAGTAAGTGATAGAAAGGGGTGTGTGGATTCTGTGCATTGCAAAGAACTGCAGAATGAACTGGCTATAGTCTGTCTGGCTATATCTCCCATTGCCATTAGCAAGACAGAGTCTTTATAAAGCAGCCTGGCAGTGGAAGGGAGCTTTCAACCAGGCTTGCCAAGGTGTTTTGCAGAAGATTTGAAGTCAGTGCAAGAAAAAAAAAACATGTCTGTGTGTGTATGTATGTAAAAGGGGATCATGGTAAGGATGTTTGTAATCCTGGTGCCTAAGACAAATGTCAAGATGGTGCTGGCATTTGTGGGTGTTTCCATATAGATGGGTGTGTGTCTGCAAGCATCATAAAGGACTCTGGAAAGTGTTGTGTTGCTGGGCAGGTGAACTGCAGGGATGGATAGGATTGTGTTGCTCTCTGTGTGTTTCTGCATGGAACAGACAAAGGTGAGAGAAATGGTTTTGAAAGCAGCATAGGGTATGGTGGAAGTGTATTCTCATTAAGCATGGAACTAGTTACAGCAGGTGTCGTAATGAATGTCTGGGGGTCATTGTGTCTCAGATTTGCAGGATATGGATTCAGCATATCAGAAAGAGAGATGTGTGAGTGGACATTCTTGTTTAAGGGAGGTGATTTCCATTATTTTGCAGGTTTGCAAAAAAAAAGAGGGTTATAAAAATTGAACTGTGTGTAAGCACAAGGTCCATATTGGAAAGCAGATACCTTGATGACATTTGTTGTGCATGGAATGGAGGGAAGAGGTCTTGACAGTGTTTTTGGGAAACTTCCTCACTCAGAACCTGTATGGCTTTGATGAGAGGTGTGTTGTTGTTGTTGTTGTTGTTGTTGTTGTTGCTGCTGCTGCTGCTGCTCTGTGCCTGTGCATTGTAGATTTATTGTGAAGGGCTTTGGGGCTGCGGGAGTCGTGTGCTCACTGCCAAAGCATTCTGGTTGTTTTATTTGTTATTATCACAAAAATAGTCTTTAGTTGGTATCAGATGAGCTATGGGCACCTTTTCTTATGTGTTGTGTGGGGATAATGTGTTTAGATTTTGGGTTGTTGTGAGTATTCTGGGCTGTATGGCCATGTTTCAGAAGCATTTTCTCCTGACGTTTCATCTGCATCTGTAGCAGGCATCCTCTGAGGATGCCTGCCATAGATGCAGGCAAACGTCAGAGAGAATGCTTCTGGAACATGGCCATACAGCCCAGAAAACTCACAACAACCCAGTGATTTCAGCCATGAAATATTTTGATAATACATGTTTAGATTTCAAAAGATATAGCTGAAGATTGGCCAGACAAAAATGGGGGATCCACCTTTGCAGAAGGAAAGTGTTCACTTATTCTGCCTTATAGAAAGCCAAGATCTCTCCAAGGTTATATGTGCTTTCTTTGCTTCCATGCACAGAGGCATACGAAACACACAAGTATATGAGTCAAGAGGGAGGAGTGGATGGCAGATGTGCCCCTACAAGTGTCAGCTGGGAGAGCCACTGAGATTAGGGGGATCCCTCTACAAGATCCTCCTTAGACAACATTATGGCCACCCCCTTTCTCTCGCCCCCTCCCCTTTCTCTCTGCCTGCCCTCATGCACACAGACCCACACACGCCACAAGAACCACGGAAATGGGAAAAATACATTTTTTAAAAACCATCTTGCTAATTTATTATGGCTGATACAATGATAAACAGCACCCACTGTCTAGCCATTTGCAAAACAAGTGAAGCTGATCTATCAGGGAAGATGGACTGGTGATTTGCCATGCATGCTTTCAAAGGGATCTGGGAATATATATATATATATATATATATATATGGTTTTCAGAGAAATACTAAACTCTTCCCTGTTTAATACGAGAGGGAAACCAGACCCCAATACCTTATTCCAAGACTAGCTTACCTATCATTACTGTTATTGTTATTAAAATCACGTTTTGGTCACAGGTGCCCCTGCTGAGCTATTAAACCAGGGCGGAGTAACGAGGGAGAAGGAAAGGAAGAGAGGAGAAAACAAGGTGGATGTGTGGATGGACCTCGAAGACAACCAACCCTTCATAAAGAAGGGTTTTGTCGTCTGCCCAGTTTTGGCAGCACCCCGCTCTAGTCTCCATAAGATTTTCTCCCGATGCGGGAAAGACCCGGAGAACATACAAATATCAGCTTGAAATAAATAATACTAATAATGGGAGGGAACAGGGGGAAAAGGGGAAAAACCCACCACTGACAACCTTTTTGCTGCAGCCGGAGAGCGAAGCGCTTTGATTCCAAAGCGATTCCTTGACACCAGCAGCCTTCCACTTATTTATTTATGGTTGTTTAGCGCCCCCTCCCCCTTCCTGGCTCTCCTGGATTCCTATTTCCAGCATCAATTGCTCCCCTTTGCTATTCTGCAGGGGGTTTGGTGCTTTTTTAAAAAAGAGGGGATGAGAAGAAGGAGGAGAGCTAGTGCTTGGCTTGTTTATTGTCCCTCTTCTACCCCAAGAGAGCAGAAAAAGAGCAGCGGTTGCATTTCAGCCTGGCATTCAAACCTTTCCCAAAAATGAGGCATCACCAGGAGGGATTCAGAGCAGTTAAGAGAGGAAGGAGAAGGGGAGGAGGAAGGGGTTCTGCTCAACACCGTTCCCCATCTATCTGTCTTTAATGAAACACCATATAGTATCCACTTCGCCACCATCCTTTCCCTCTCCCCTAAAATGGAGAGGGGACATTGGGAGAGCGGATTCCTCTTCCCTCCCCAAGCCAGATTCAGATCCTCCTCCCTCCGCAACAAACCTCCCAATAGCTCAGAAATCCCTACAGATCTCCTGGCACATCCCTCCTTGGAAAATGCCAGCAAGCAGCCGACCCACCTCCCTTGGCGCATCCTTGAGAGGCGCCCCCCCCCCTTTTCGGTCCAGTTGAAGGGGTCTCTGCCCTCCCCCTCCCCACCCTCCTCCCTCTCACCTGTCCCCTCCCCAAGCCGCCTCTTTACCTGCGCGGCCGCTTTGCCTCTCCTCCTGTTCGCCTGGAAGCGCGGCTCTCCGGGAGACCTGCCTCGGCCAAAGCGGGCGGCCCCTTCGCTCCTCGGGAGAAGGAGGAGGCGGGCAGGGGAGGAGGAGGAAGACGGAGGAGGAGGAGGAGGAGGAGGAGGAGGAAGAGGAGGAAGGCGGAGGAGGAGGGCGGGCGGGGGGGAAAGTGCCATCCGTTGCCTTTTCAGCAGCGTCAGGCTGGGTCTCCTCTCCCTCTCCCTCTCATTCCAAGAGTCAGGGCGGAGACGAGGGAGGGAAAGGAGGGCTGGCGGATCCCCACGTGACGCGCGTCGGGCGCTGCCTGTCTGCAAGAGGAAGGCGGAGCCGGGCGGGCTACAGCCGCAGCCTGGACGGCCACCTCGCCCTGGGCCACAGCCTCCCTCCCAGCCGGGTGAGGAGGAAGGAAAGCAGGGAGAAGGAACCCGCTTGGGAGACAACCTGGGCCGTGGGTTATCCTTTCCTCCCTTTTCTGCCCCACATTGGGCCCTCTCTTACCCCTCCCAAGCTGGTGACGTGATTCTCCTTCTAAACCCCCCCCCCCCCCCCTTTTCATTCTCTCTCTGGGATCCAAGGATGCTGCTCTGGCGCTGCAGGTGTGGCGAGGAAAAAAAGAAATGGGTTCCTTCCTTCCTTCTCTCTCTCTCTTCTCTTTTCCCTTCCCTGCAAAAAGCAGAAAATGTCCTTCACCTCTTATTGCTTTGTTAGTGCAAATAGGTCCAACTTCCCCTCCTTTTCCCCCTTTATCTCTCTCCCCCCCTCTTTTTTAGAAGGACACAAGAGATGCCAAGAAAATGCTAAGGGTGCTGAACACAGACACAAACTCTCCGTGGCTTTCCCAGCATCTTAGGGCCTCACCGTACACACGTGCGTGGGAACACGTGTCTGGAAAGGGTGTCTAATGTATATGGCAGCCCCTTTGATCCGGAAGGGAACGGTGTTCTCCTCCTCCTCCTCAACGTGGCCCCTCCCCGAGCCCAGCATTACTTGGTGGCTCCCTATGGAGCAGGGCAGGCAATCTGCCGTGGAACTGTCCAAGGTGCTGAAGCTTTTGAGGGAGGGGAAAGGGATCAGCACCTTGGAGAGGTCTCTTTCCCTCCTCTTCGCCTAACTCAACCTGCTGCCAGAAACCTCCCCAGTTTCTTCTAGGTGCTTTGGGGTGCAGAATGAATACGTTGTGATACTACTTTGACAGCCAAGGCCCAATGGTATAGCATTTTGGGAGCTTATTTATTTATCATGTCAAGAGCGAACCAAACAGTTGTATTAAATTAAAAACAAACAAACAAACAAAACACAGAGTTTGCAAACTTGGTATTCTATTAAATGTCCTTTGACCAGTATCTGGCCACTTGGAGTGCCTCTGGTGTTGCTATAAGAAGGTCCTCCATTGTGCATGTGGCAGGGCTCAGGTTGCATTGCAGCAGGTGGTCAGTGGTTTGCTCTTCTCCACACTCGCATGTCGTGAATTCCACTTTGTAGTCCCATTTCTTAAGGTTGGCTCTGCATCTCGTGGTGCCAGAGCGCAGTCTGTTCAGCGCCTTCCAAGTCACCCAGTCTTCTGTGTGCCCAGGGGGGAGTCTCTCATTTGGTATCAGCCACTGATTGAGGGTTTCATAGAACCATAGAATCAAAGAGTTGGAAGAGACCTCATGGGCCATCCAGTCCAACCCCCTGCCAAGAAGCAGGAATATTGCATTCAAATCACCCTGACAGATGGCCATCCAGCCTCTGTTTAAAAGCTTCCAAAGAAGGAGCCTCCACCACACTCCGGGGCAGAGAGTTCCACTGCTGAACGGCTCTCACAGTCAGGAAGTTCTTCCTTGTGTTCAGATGGAATCTCCTCTCTTGTAGTTTGAAGCCATTGTTCCGTGTCCTAGTCTCCAAGGAAGCAGAAAACAAGCTTCTCCCTCCTCCCTGTGGCTTCCTCTCACATATTTATACATGGCTATCATATCTCCTCTCAGCCTTCTCTTCTTCAGGCTAAACATGCCCAGCTCCTTAAGCCGCTCCTCATAGGGCTTGTTCTCCAGACCCTTGATCATTTTAGTTGCCATCCTCTGGACACATTCCAGCTTGTCAATATCTCTCTTGAATTGTGGTGCCCAGAATTGGAATAGGTCCTGCCACTTTTGGACTCTCGCTTGCTGAGGTGTTCCAGCAAGTGTCTCTGTAGATCTTAGAAAACTATTTCTGATTTAAGTCATTGACAAGCTGGCTGATATCCAAACAGGGGATGGGCCAGAGATGTCACTGCCTTGGTCCTTTCACTATTGGTTGCTACTTCCCGGTGGATGTCAGGTGGTGCAATACCGGCTAAACAGTGTAATTTCTCCAGTGGTGTAGGGCACAGACACCCTGTGATAATGCGGCATGTCTCATTAAGAGCCACATGCACTGGTTTAAGCATGGTGAGCTGTAGTTTGGTGAGGCAGCAGCACTCTTTGTCAGAGAAGGCTAAAGACCTTGCTCAACTACAACTTTGCACTTGTGCTTTGCTACTCTGCTGCTGAGTAAGCAAGCCCAGTTTAGAACACATCTCACCATGCTAAAACAGTGGATGTGGTTCTTAATGTGACATGCCACATTATCACTGGCTGTGTGTGCCCTACACCACTGAAAAAAAAATACACTGTCTAGCTGGTATTGCACCACCTGACATCCACTGGAAGTAGCAGCCAATAATGAAAGGACCAAGGCAGTGACATGTCTGGCCCATCCCCTGTTTGGATGTCAGCCAGCATGCCAATGCCTTAAATCAAGAAATAGTTTTCTAAGATCTACAGAGATACTTGCAGGAACACTTCAGCAAGTAAAAGTCCAAAAGTGGCAGCCTAAAACCCAGCACCTGAATCCTCAATCCATGGCTGATACGAAATGAGAGACTCCCTCCTGGGCACACAGAAGACTGGGCAACTTGGAAGGCACTGAACAGACTGTGCCCTGGCACCAAGAGATTTCATTTATTTATTTATTTATTTGCAATATTTCTATCCCACCTTTCTCAGCCCTGAATGGGACTCAAGGTGGCTTTACATATAGGCAAGTATCCATTGCCTTGACACAATATATAATTAAAATAAACATTTAAATTAAAAATTAAAATTAATATACATTCAAATATTTTAAAACATTATAATCACTATCAAAACCACATGATCCATAATCATAGTCTGGGGCCATTCCAGTAATCATTGTACATAATCCGTATCCATCAGTTCATCTACTGTACTGTAGGCAGTCTCTGAAAGCTTGATCCAAAAGCCACGTCTTCACTTTCCTTCTGAAGGCCAGGAGGGAGGGGACTAATCTAATATCACTGGGGAGGGAGTTCCACCACTGAGGGGCCACCACTGAGGAGGCCCTGTCTCTCATCCCGACCAGTCACACCTCTGAGGAAGATGGGACCAAAAGCAGGGCATCCTCAGATAATCTTAATCTCTGAGGTGATTCATAGGGGGAGATATGTTCAGACAGGTAAACTGGGCTGGAAGTGTTTAGGGCTTTATAGATAAATGATAGCAATTTGAATTGTACTCGGTAGAAGACTGGCAGCCAGTGGAGCTGTACGCCACTCTGTTGAGCAACTTGGCTGCTGCCAGTTGAACCAATTGAAGCTTCCAAACAGACTTCAAAGTCAACCCCACACAAAGTACATTGCAGTAGTCTATACAGGATGTAACAAGAGTGTGGACCACCATGGTCAAGTATGACCTCCCAAGGTATGGGCACAAGTTTTAATTGTGCAAATGTTCCCTTGGCCACTGCCAAAACCTAGGATTCCAGGTTCAGCAATGAGTCCAGGATCACTCCCAAGCTGCGAAACTGTGCCTTCATGGGGAGTGTAACCCCATCCAGCACAAGCTGTAATACTATACCCTGTTTGCCCTTATGACTGACCAGGAGTACCTCTCTCTTGTCACAGCCACCCAGCACTGGTTCAGGACTTGAGCAGCAGGCGGAAAGGAGTGATAGAGTTGAACATCATCTGCGTACAGCTGATATCAAACTTCACAACTCTGGATGATCTCTTCCAGTGGCTTCATGTAGATGTTAAACAATGGGAGGGGGGCAGTATTGAACCTTGTGGAACCCCACAGGACAATGACTGCAGGACTGAGCAGGTGTTCCCCAACAACACCTTCTGGGAGCAACATCCTAGGAAGGACCAGAGCCACTGCAAAACAGTACCTCTGAAACCCATTCCTGCAAAGTGTCCCAGAAGGATACCATGGTCTATGGTACTGAAGGCCATTGAGAATTCCAGGAGAACCAACAGGGGCACACTCCCCCTGTCAAGTTCACTACGCAGATCATCTACTAAGTTGACCAAGGCTGTTTCAGTTCCATGTCCCAGCCTAAAGCCAGACTGCACTGGGTCCAAATAATCCTGCTCCAGATCCAGACAATTAAATAATTTTAATTGTCTATTCCTTAAATTGAAGTATTATGTGGCATCTTGGGCTTCACTTAGCAAAACCAATTGGTTCTACAAAATAACTCCTGTTGGAGAGTAAAAATATATTTTTAGATTTTCTGGGGGTGGACTGTCCTAGAGACCTTATCACTATACCAACAAGGTGGAGCCAGGAGGGGGGGAATGGAGACAAGGAAGAAATAGCAATTTCAGCTCCTAATTCCATTCATTTGTTCACATGCTTCAAGTACTGTGCATAGTGTCACCTAAGCATAGAGTTTGAGTGCTGATCCCCATGGTGATAGGGAAAGGAAAAGAAAGGAAAGAAGCTAGCACTTGCTTTTCTTTTCATCAGACACCCTTTCTTTTGGTGAGAGGTGGACAAGAGTGTTTATAAGTGAGTTCATCCTTATGAAATGACCCCAACTTTGCTTAGAAAGTCCTTGTGATACACTGGTTTGAGTGTTGGATTAGGAGTTAAGAGACCAAAGTTCAAATGTCCATCCAGCCATAAAAAATCAAGTCATGTTATCACACCCTAAGAGAAGGGCAATGGCAAACCTCCTTTGGATAGATCTTACCTATTAATTCCAAATGTATTTTTGCCTTAGAGTTGTCCTTAGGATAATCATCAATCAGAGAAGGACTTGAAGGCATTCAACAAGGCATTTCTGGAAATAGGGATTCAGCCTTTAATGGATGGGGATAACACTTCATTTAAAACATCAGGTTCATATTTTGGGTGTGATTCTGGAATGTATTTTCACAGTTAAAATGCTGATCCCCACCGCCATTCCTCAAGAAGTCAGATCTCTTATAATGACATATGTCTTGATGACATCGTGCTTGAACTACTGTAAAGTGCTCTACAGTGCTATGATGATATTATAGTTTGAACATTGGACTGTGATTCTGGAGTCCATGGTTCAAATCTTGTTATCCATGAAACCTTTTGTGTGATCTTGGGCAACTCACACCCTTTCAGCCTCAGAAGAAGACAATGGTAAACTTCTTCTGAGCAAATCTTGTTGATCTGCTCTGAAGTTTTCCATAATTTTAACTTTTAATTATCTATATACTATATTTCATTATACAAAAAGCTTCAGTTTTAAGATTAGCAAGAGAGAGCTTTCTCTCAGGTGTCATCTCTGTGATTGTCTCAGACTGAGGAACTCCCTTTCAAGGACAGTCCCATTGGTGCCTTCCCAGTTTCTTTCCACCAGCAGTTAAACACCTTTTTATTCAGACTGGCATTTGAATTTTAATAATGGAGCAGTAGTATATATGTAGAGAGCTGACACTGGAGAACAGCATTTGATTCCCCAGTTGGCCATGGAAACACAATGAGTGACCTTGGTTGACTGACATATTCTCAGTCACAGAAAACTCTGTGGTAGGTTCACTTTAGGTTTGCCATAAATCAGAAATGATTTGAAGGCACACAAAAATATGAACATGTATGAAGTGATGTCTTGTAATTTAATGTTGGAATGTTTGCCATATTTTTGGAAACTGTCCTGAGTCCCTTTGGGGAGATAGGGCAGTCTATAAATAAAGCTTATTATTATTATTATTATTATTATTATTATTATTATTATTATTATTATTTACTGATAATTATGGTTTAATGTTTTAATTGTTAAACAATGGTTTAAAATAATATTATTATATTTTTAAAAGTTGTAAACTATTATTTTAGCTTAAGTTTTAAATTACTGTAAGCTGCTTTCAATCTCAACACAAAAGAAGGATAAAAATGCATTTAAAACTCCACCCCCCTCCCCCCCATGTTGTGGAATGGGATGGAGAGTTGACCTAATGATGCTCAGTCTTCAGTTTCCACCACAGTAGCCAGAGAAAGACTGAAAGTGAGTATATAAGTGTTCTGAGCTGGAACTGTCTGCAATTTCAGGCCTTCATTTGATACTATAAACTGACACACATCCCTGCTATAAGAGAAGCTTTTTTGATGGTAAATGCAGCAGCAGGGGGTCTACAGGAAAGGAAAGCATTGCAACCCTTTAGATGATGGGTCTCATTCCTTCTCTGCAGGTGGTACAACTGGGCCACTAAACAATGTATTTATTTATTTATTTATTTATTTATTTATTTATTTATATTTTTCAAAATGCCAATAGTAGAGCAGCATATCATAAAACAATTCTGCTTAGCATGTTCCATTGTTAATATATTTATTCTCATGACTAGATAAAGGCTCTTTATGGTTGGGGTGCACTCTCTTTCATAGGGAGAGGATTCTGGAAGATGGAGCCTTCAGGCTACACATATGCCAGAACCAAAAGACTGAAATAGAGGTTCATAAATTTGACCTGTTTTCGACCCTAATAACTAAGGGAATCACATAAGGAAGTTGTTCACTTGGCATACTGTGTCCAGTTGTAGACATCACAATTCAAGAAGGATATTGACAAGCTGAACCATGTCCATGACTTAGGAAACTGGGTATGTTTAACCTGGAGAAGAGAAGATTACAAGTTGATATGATAGCGATGTTTAAATATTTGAAAGAATGTCATATTGAAGGCGGAGCAAGCTTATTTTCTGCCACTCCAGAGACTAGAACATGGAGCAATTGATTCAAATAACAGAAAAACAGGTCCCATCTAAATATTCAAGGTGAATACTGATGGTTAGAGTTGTTTGACAGTAGAGACGTGTATAGAGTATGGTGGAGATTTTTAGCAGTTGGATGGCCATCTGTTGAGAGTGCTTTGGTTGCATGTTTCTGCATGGTAGGGGACTAGACTGGAGGATCCTTGTGGTTTATTGCAACTTTATGATTCTATGTTTCCTCCTTCACTCTCATAAGGTGATGTCTGGTAGTCTCCCTGTCAGAGAATTGTGGAACACACAGGCAAAAGATATTAATCTGACTTTATTTGATATATAAAACCAATAAATAAACAATCCTTTTTCTGTGCTCAGTCTGGACTTTGTGGAAGCTATCGATATGCTGAACCATGCACCTCAAATAAGACTAACACATTTGATACTTCTTTCAAAATTTTGAGTAAAACCCAGTCTGCTGTTCTACTGGCATGGGACTACCAAAAATCTCTACCAGAATCCCATCTAGTGCCCTCTTTTCGTCACTAATGATTATGATGTCCCTGGGAGCTCAAACAAACAATGCCACAGCTTCCCCAATCCCCAATTATCTCTCATATCCAGAGATATATTGCTTGTTAACTCAGAGGGTTCATTTTTTTTCAAATGGATAATAACCATTAAAAAGCCATTCAAGCAGAGCTTGGGAAAGTTCATTTTTGGACTGCAGCTCCTAATCCTTCAGCCCTACACACATAAAATTATTATTAATGAACATGACATTTAGTATGAAGGAATATTTCCTGAAGATTCCCCACACAGTCTGTATATGCATTGGTATTTGGATCTCAGAGCTTGGAAAGCTATATTTTTGGACCATAACTCCCAGATTCTCCTGTAGAGCATAGTCAATGGGAGAATCCAAGGGAATTTCTTTTCCTAAACTCTATTTAACAGCTCTCCACCAAAAGAAAGGAATATTTCCAAGTTCTGCCTTTCAGTTATAAATGTGATTGGGGACATTATAGATGCACAGATGGGGAACAGCTATAGAAGTGATGAAAGATATTGGGAATTGGAATCCTAAAGGAAGATTTTTTTAACATGTATTTTGAGCAACAAATATGTATAATAATTTCAAAATCCATCTAATGTCTAAGAAATCCTTCAGTTCAGTTGTGCACAGAGTCCCTTACCTTGGTAAGTAGACTTGGATTCCATCTCCTGCCTTCATCCAGCTCTGTGATTTATGAAACATTTTGTCTCCAAGACAGCAGAAAAGGATCCTATCTTTTCATTGTATCAGAATGACACTTGTTCTTGAAGTGACATTAGAAAACCCACAGTGGCAGAAGTAAATCAGGCTGGCTCTTCTAGGTGGGCTTTTTACATCCCTCCGTCTGTTTATATAAAGCGGAGCTTTTTCCCAGTCAAAAGAAGCACACTTTCCTTTGTTTTAAATTGTCATGCTATTGAATCTGCCAGTACCTGCGATGGAAGGTGAAGCTATGCTGCCATTGATGTTTGCTGGTGGAACAATAAATTGCATGTTTTTCTCCAGAGAAGTCTTTGCACACCTTTGTTGTGATTGGCTTTCAATGAAGACTGCCATGTTGAACTAATATCCAAGACTACCTGCTCCCTAGTAGTTTAGTTTAAATTCACAAAGATGAGTGTTGGAAGGATAGACTACTATGTTTCATATGCTGAAACCTGCCAATTTTGGAACCTGGAATTCAAATTGTATGGCAACATTTGCCCAATTTCAAAAGCAAAGAACCACATCCATCTGGCTTGAAAATGCAGATTCATATATGAAACTCAGAATCATTGAGTTTTCCCTTGGTGACAGATTAGTTTGTGCAATGATTTGCATTCCTAGTCTCTCGGCATATATCTGGAGTCAGATTAAACACTTCTCAATATATGATACTGCAGTTTAGTGCTACCCACAAGATCACACTGAAACAAGATCACCCTTTACAACCACAGTGATTCCCATGGCAGCCCCTGGGGCTTCCATTATCTCTCTTTTTCTTTCCATGCTAGGATTCTGTTTCAATTCCATTCCTTGTCCTCGGCTGGATCATCCGTGCCTTTCATATTGTCTGGGGCTAGGGGACAATATGAAAGGCACGGATGATCCAGCTGAGTGGGAAAGATGCACTTTAAAAAACATGCTACTATTTTACCTGAGATAACACTTTTATATAACCCTCTAGGTTCTCCAGCAAGGTTCTTTGGTTAACTTCATAGTGGGAGACATAGATATTCCCAGAGAGGTATTCTTTCTAAGGACTTCTTCACATAGAGCAATGGCTCACAACCTGTTGGGTTGCGGAGTAATTGTTTTGGCCTACAACTCCCTGAAATCCCAGCCAGTTTACCAGCTGTTAGGATTTCTGGGAGTTGAAGGTCAAAACATCTGGGGACCCATAGATTGAGACCACTGTCATAGAGCATGCCTCTACTTTAAACCCAGTTATTGCCTCCTGCAGAATTCTGGGGTTTGTAGTTTAGTGAGGCCCAGGATTTCTGTGACTGAGCAGTTGAATGCCCCTCCCTATCCTTTTAGTTTAGTTTAGTGCTACATTTTGATCTTCAAATCAGGTGTAACACTTTGAGTACATTTTGTTTTTCTTCTTCATTTTCCTTTCTCTCTTAAAAATTATTCCCTAGTTTGAAAAGCCACTCATCCTAATATCTTTTTTATACTTCCAACTCTTTGAAGACTTATGCACAGCCCAGCTTCCTAGCATAGGTATAAAATGGGATTAATTTCCTCTTATAGCCCGTGAAATAATATGTTCATGGAGAATGCTATTGCTGCTGTCCTGTTGTTCTTGTATATATTAAAACAGGAGCTGTGAGATCATGAACTTCTAGGTTTTTGGTGTGTTTTTTTTTTTGAGACTCCAGATCCTATTAGCTCCTGCCAACTTGGCCATTGGCTGTGGATGATGGGATTTTAGTTGAACCATATATGTTTCCAATTCATGTCCCTAAAATGAGGAGAAAGAGAAAGAGAGGGTAGAGATTATAATAAACAGGATTGAGTAAGATTATCTGAGTTCCTTGTAAAATGGAACCAGTCCAGATTGTTTGTATTGGTCCAGAGGGATCATTGCTTCATATATTTTCATGTGTGTTTTAAACACACAACCTGTTCTATTAAGTTGCAGTAGCTTGGTAGATCTTCCTTCCTATTTCTGAGCAAATATCAGAGTGTTTTGCCCAAGAGTAAATGAAAAATCCATATTCTAAAGAGCCAACTCCATAAAATCCTGATGGGAAAGTCAATGTAACTTTTCTCAATGGTCTTGTACAATGTTTCAGACAGAAGATGTAGCAGGTAGGGGACCTTTGCTGGCTTAAAGGATTTTTAACAGCTTGAAATAAAGTGTGATAATAAGGATCCAGATCTGAGCAAGGAGGAATATCTAGAGATAGACTTGCCACGTTTTCATTCACAAACCCTTCAAGTCACATAGAAGTTTTTTTTCCAATGCAACAATGATTTAAATGCAGCCTTACCAGTCATGTCAATTCTGTGGGGTCCCCCTATACACCCCAATCAGTTTCATAGTTGCAGATTTTCATAATGACATGGAATAAATTCCAGTCATTCCTTGTTGTGGGCTAGTATTAATTGTCCATGTGCTAGTGGTATCTTGGGCATAGTAGGCATGGCAGAGGGTTGGATGGATGGATGACCCATATGGTCTGATCCAGATCTATGATTCACTTATTCTTAATCTTGTGCATTTGTATAGAATAACTATCAATTTCTGTTTGTTTCATTCGTAAGGCTCCGTTTTCGTGCACCTCTCCCCAAAACGGGTGCCTTTCCAAATGAGCTTTATCATCCCAGGTCCAAAAAAAAAAAAGTTATTTTTTCCATTGGTGGCAATTGGTGGGTTTCCCACACTTCCCTTCCCCTCAGTTTTAGGCACTGGCAGGCGTGGGTACTTTCTGGGCCTGCACACCATACATGCACTCTGTTTCCAAGGAGAGTACATGTGTGGCTTGCAGGCCCAAAGCTCCCACACCTCCCAGGGCCTACAGCTTAGTGCCAAGTGCCTATTACTCGGTGCTTGGCACTTTTCTCCAGGCACTGGCAGGCATGGGCACTTTGGGCTTGCAAGCCACACAATCACCCTCCTTGGAAAGAGTGTGTGTGTGTGGCTTTCAGGCCCAAAGCACCCGCGCCTGCCAGGGCCTGCAGCCAAGCACCAAAAATCAGGCGACCAAATGGTTACCATTCCCACTTTCCTTTCATTTCACTGATATTTTTGTACCATGTGAGTGTGTATCATTTTGCACAATCAGAATGAAACAAGTGGTGCAAAGACACACATTAAATGGCTGAAATGGTTACTGGGCCTATGACTAGTGATTCCTTAAAAAAAAGTTTTCTTATTTCGTTTTTACAGTTTTATGACATAAAGGAATCGGGAATAAAGAAATGGGGGAAAGGATGGGAGATAGTGAAAGATATGATGTGTTGGTCAATGAGTTTTGTTAGTAAATGAATTCTATACATGAGCCTATTGTATCCTCGGCGATTCTATGGAAGGTCCTAAGTCAATTTCCCTGAAAAGCCCATGATCTGGAAAATGATCATAGGGAAAGCGTATCATGAAAAAAAATGCACCGTGACTCTGGAGAGCTAAGCTAGGATGACAAATAGTAATTGACTTCGATGGAGCTGCTTTACAAATATAACTCATGCCCTTTCCCCTCTGAGATAACTCCCACTAAACTCAATGGAGTTCACTCCTTAAAGAGTGTGTTGAGGTTTACAGCTTTGCATTCTTCCTCCCCTTTCTTGTGTTTCTGTACATAGTCACTGGGCATATAAATGTTCAAATGCTCCCTGCCAGCAAATTAAAAAAACTCCCCCACATTCTCTTCTTCACCCCATAGGCCCATTTAAGAATCAGAGGAAATGAAGATGTAAATCTATATTTCTTAGGCTAAAGTCTTTTTTTGTTTTAAAAATCCCACAAATGCTTTTTGCTCCAGTGGAGCAACAATTCCAGAATCCAATTTCTCTAACAATCGTGCCTGGATGGTAGTGCCATTTTTAAACAGCCTTCATTGTGACAAGTAGCCTTGGGTTGCGGAGTAATTGAAACTGTGGTGCTGGTTGTCAAAGCAAAAATGCAGGATTCCAGAAGTGGCTTCTTTCCCCTCCTTCACTTTTCCAAGAACTCATACTAGTTCTTGTGTGCAAGAGACAGTGGTTTCAATGAAATATTGCTGCAATCTGATGCACTCACAGATTTTCCTGATGTTCGCAGATTTTCTTTCTCTCTTTTTTTAAAGATGCTGAAGTTATGCAAATGGCTCACAGTTCGCCCAAAGAGCAAATTAGCACTGTGTGCACCTGTAGCAAGTGGTATGTATGCATTGCAACTGAAGTGTGAATATTCAGCACATTTTTAGCTCATTAACACACTGGGGGTAGCTGCATCATATTGCTTAAATGTTGAAATCTTTGGAATTGCTTCCTATGGCCATTCTGTATCGGTTTGTAGAACATAGACTCTAACGGCAAATGTTGGACCCACTGGGCGCTAGCTGCACCCGCTGTCTTATGGTCTTCAAAAACCTTTGGCAGTTTAAATGTCTAGCCAGGGAAGGAGATCATAACTGCAGAATTTGGATTGCCTGGCTGGGCATTACAATGGGCCATTTGGAAAAACGTCTCTTGCACTAAAGCAGCTATAGTTTATAGCAAAATGGCTATGGAATATGCAAGATTGAAACAGGGAACCATGAGTCCTTCCAGATGTTGCTAAATTGTAATTCTGAGCATTTTACACCACTGGCTATGGTAATTAGGTCTGTTGGGAATTGCCATCCAGTAACATGCTGAGGATCACATATTTGCCATTTGAGTATGTGTGTATGTGTATGTATGTATATATATATATATCCACCATGTTTCTACTTTCCAGTCATTGGAACAGTACTTAAATCGAAATCCAATTGAGGAGTAAACAACTCAACAACCCAATGATCACAGAATACTGATCCCATTGATTTGGGTAAGGACCATTACTGAACAATGAACAACATAATTCCATGCTGCAAGATTTTCTAGAGGTTCCTATTTGTATTATATTTAAGTTTTTCATTATCGTGTCAGAAGTGAATTGAGAACATACTGCAAGTAGCTTCTGGTGTGAGAGAATCAGCCATCTACAAAGACGTTGCCCAGTGAATGCCCGAATGTGTTATGATCCTGTGGGAGGCTTCTCTCATGTCCCCGCATGAGAAGCTGGTGCTGACAAATGGGGGCTCACCCCAACTCGCGGATTTGAACCACTGACTTTGGGGTCAGCAGTTCAGCCAGCATGAGGTTTTAACCCATTGCGCCACTGCGGCTCCCTATATCTGAGAGTAAATGAATACAGAGTCATATAAAGATGCATCTACACTGTAAAATTAATGCAGTTTGATACCACTATAACTGGCATATGGAATGAGAATTGTAATCTTACAAGTTCTTTAGCCTTCTATGCCGAATAGTGCTGAGTGGAGTGTTTTTGCAACCAAATAACTCTAAACAGGCCATACACAGAGCAGCTTAGATGAATGCTTCTCAAGCAATTTGATGTAAAGTGGGAATAAAGTCAAATTATAACTTTCAGGATTCCATAGCACTGAGCCCTATCAGTTAAAGTAATATAAAATTTCATTAATTCTACAGTTTAGATACACCCTTAATGCTGAAATCCAGTACTGAAGTATTGGAAGAGCCACTGGCTGGACAGTGAACCATGGCATGCTGCAAAAGTTTGTTGCAGTTTGCATTAGTACTGCATTTAAGATTAAAAGCCCATTGAATGTCTAAATGTTAGCGTATGGGGCTGTGTGATAAAGTGTCTGAAGTGTTGTACTGCAAGATCCAGGTTTGAGTCTTCTACTGAGCCACTGAACTCGCTGCTTGACCTTGTGGAAGACACTCTCAGTCTCGGTTTGATCCTTCTCGCGGGGTTATTGAGGCAATAAATTAGGGAGGAGGAACATCATATAGGCTGCCTTTTGCTCCCTTGAGGAAAAGAGAAATATGAACGTAACGAATAAATACTTGCATGCATAATGAGGCGCATGATGGAGTTCTGCTGCTGAGGCTAAGCAGATCTACCCAGTTGAATGTTATCTGGATGTGAGACTGCTTGGGAATCGGATGTAAGCTGCTTAGAAAGAGATTAGAGTATTTGGGCAATAAATAAATAAAACTGCCAAAGAGAGCTGTATTTTATGATAATTAGTTAGGGCTGCCTTTTCTTAAACCAGATAATAACCATAGATTATCCTGAGAGCTGAAATAAAGAAGGACATATCACCCCTCCCCGCCCCTTGCTCCTCCCCAAATGGTGTCCTTGGTACATGACCTACTTTTGACAGAGATCGCTGCTGGTAGCGTTGGTGATGAGCACGTGGAGATAAAAATGCACTCAAATATTTGGTTCTTTCAACCAGGGTGGCAAACGTCTGGCCCAAGGGCAACATGTGGTTCCTGAACTCAATTTTTGTGGTCCTAAAAGCTTCCAATTGCCCCAGTCACCCACATTTAGAGAGGGGCCATAGGTAGAGTGGCTTAGATCAGTGCTTTTAAAGCCATTTAAGGTGTGGTTTTGAATTTTTCTCCTTTATGTGCCAGAGATTGGAATAATATTTGTGCTCACTGGTTATGATTCAGTGAGTCTCTTTGTGGGCAGAAAAGTGGTGTATAAATAAACACAATAAACAGAAGAAGAAGAAGAAGAAGAAGATGATGAAGAAAAAGAAGATTATTATTTGACTGAAATAAAAACACAGCATGTCACAGCAAATGAGATATATATGCTGGATTTCGTATCACAAAATCACAAGTCAAACACTTCGTAAGTGTTTAGGACTGTGTGGTGTATTTTTTAATGATGCGTGCAGATCCAAGTAAGGTGGCCTTTTGCAGTTGACAGATGATGGTTTTGTCAATATTTATTGTTTTCAAATGCTGGCTGAGATTTTTTTGGCACGGCATCCAGTGTGCCAATTACCACTGGGACCACCTCTACCAGAGCCTTTGCAGTTCTATTTCGAGGTCCTGAAAAAGGCTGAGTTTTCCCTGTTGTTTTTTGCCAATTTGACTGTGACCTGGTATGGTGACATCAATAACCCAAACTTTTTTCTTATCCACAATTGTGATGCCTGGTGTATTGTGTTCCAAAACTTTTATCAGTCTGGATTCGAAAGTCTCATAGTATTCTTGCATATTCACTTTCCATATTATTATTATTATTATTATTATTGTTGTTGTTGTTGTTGTTGTTGTGGTTGTTATTATTATTATTATTATTATTATTATTATTATTATTATTATTATATTTTCCAGCAGGAGATGGCTTGGGGATTAGCACCAGTTCACAGATTACCCATCTGAGTACCCATAGTTTACCTCTTCCACTATCAAGTTTTTTAAAAGTCCAATATCAATTAAAGGGGAAGCCAAAAGTGGTACTACGTCATTTCTACCAAAGCATGAGTGTGCTACCCATGAGGAAATAATGGGAACAAAAACTGTCTGCCTTGCTGTGTGGTTGAACACCCAAGCCTTGGACTTTGGTTCCTTCTTATTATTTCCTTTAATTGTTACCATTAAGATGCAACAGACTGCAGTACCAATAATTTCTGTCTAGGAATTATGCAGTTGAAGTACTTTGGCCACATCATGAGGAGACAGCAAAGCCTAGAGAAGACAATTATGCTGGGGAAAGTGGAAGGTAAAAGGAAGAGGGGCCAACCAAGGGCAAGATGGATGGATAGTATCCTTGAAGTAACTGGACTGACCTTGAAGGAGCTGGGGGTGGTGACGGCTGACAGGGAGCTCTGGCGTGGGCTGGTCCATGAGGTCACGAAGAGTCGGAGATGACTGAACGAATGAACAACAAGGAATGATGGAAGCTGTACTGCCACATATCTAAAATATGCTAAATTAGTTAAGGATGCTCTAGGCTTGCATTCACAATACACAAACTTTCCTCTTCACCCATTATGTCTCCCTTAAAGTTTTCAGTGACAATTTTTAGCTGGGCACTGGTCACTATTTGGATTACATGTGGTTTATATTTTTAAAGATTCTTTTTTTTTCTGTTGCATGCTATGGTTTCTTATCCTTACCAGATACCCCAGGGCCAATTGTGTAAGAATATTTTTTAAAAGGAACAAAGCGAGATCCAGGTTCAGTTATTACATGATGTTGTTTCTACAGGGTCCATCTACACTGTAGATTTAATGCAGTTCTTCACTTGATTGCCAGGGTTCAATGTTATGGAAACGACATGTGAGTGTGGAGAAGAGCAAACCACAGACCACCTATTACAATGCAGCCTGAGCCCTGCCACATGCACAATGGAGGACCTTCTTATAGCAGCACCAGAGGCACTCTAAATGGCTACTGGTCAAATGACATTTAATAGAATGCCAAGTTTTTAAACTTTGTGTTTCCTCAAATACATCACAATTGTACCCTTGGTTCACTCCTATTACGATAAATAAATGTTATGGAATCATGAAAGTTATAGTTTGATGAAAAAACTACAGGAACTAAAAATGAAATGCAAAGATACAGAATGGGGGACAATGCCTGGCTCAAGAGCAGTACGTGTGAAAAAGTTTTTGGAGTCCTTGTGGACAACAAGTTAAACATGAGCCAACAATGTGATGTGGCGGCAAAAAAAAGCCAGTGGCATTTTAGCCTGCATCAATAGGAGTCTAGTGTCTAAATCGAGGGAAGTCATGCTACCCCTCTATTCTGCCTTGGTTAGGCCATATCTGTGTCCAATTCTGGGCACCACAGTTGAAGGGAGATGTTGACAAGCTGGAATGTGTCCAGAGGAGGGCGACTAAAATGATCAAGGGTCTGGAGAACAAGCCCTATGAGGAGCGGCTTAAAGAGCTGGGCATGTTTAGCCTGAAGAAGAGAAGGCTGAGAGGAGATATGATAGCCATGTATAAATATGTGAGAGGAAGCCACAGGGAGGAGGGAGCATTTTCTGCTTCCTTGGAGACTAGAGAGGAGATTCCATCTGAATGGTAGCAGTGCACAGGATATTATACAACCCCCCTGTTTTGTCAATCTCACGCTGACCTGCCAATCTGCACATCCTTTTTCTTTAGCCTACTACATTTTGAAGCGTGCTGTGCTATTTAGCCTAATCAAGCTCTCAAATGGTTCTACGCGTGCCCTGCTTATACCTGTCCTAAATTGAACAGATATTTTTAGGTTTATCATATCTATGATGGTTGTACTTCTACCGAAAGTTTGTTGCAAATAATCCGCGCCGATCGTCATGCACTGGCCCAACAGGGTAACTCAGGGCGGCTTTACAAAGCAAGGCACAATTTTGAATGCCCGCAATGCCAATATACAAATCAATACCTACAAAGAAGACCGTGACATTAACAGAGCAAAAACCAGCATTGCTAGGCAATACATCAATTAACGAGAGACAAAACATAACAATTCGATTAGACAAGAGGCACGATAGAACACCGAAGGTACAAACCAGTAAAAGCAACATCAAAAAATAAAACATCTTCCCCTATGTACCGTCTTGGAGTTTAAGATCATCTGGGAAGGCCCTGCTCTCAATCCCACCTCCTTTGCAACTGGTGGGGATGAGAGACAGGGCCTTCGCAGTGGTGGTCCCTCGGCTATGGAACTCCTTCCCAAGGGACATTAGATCAGCGTCCTCCCTCCTGACCTTCTGTAAGAGAGTGAAAATGTGGCTATTTGATCAAGCCTTTGGAGAACTTGTGCAATACACATAGAATTAAGTGCAAGGACTGTTGGAATGGCTCAGATTACGTTTATGGATAGCGTAGTTTAACCTTGGTGATATTGGTTTAAATGTTTTTAAATGTTTTGATGTATTTTATAATTCTATTTTAAATGTTCATTTTAATTGTACATTGTTGTTAATGGCGTCAAATAGCTGCCTAATTGTAAAGCTGCCTTGAGCCCCCTCGGGGGTTGAGAAAGGCAGGGTAGAAATGTTTTAAATAAATGAATAATACATATTGGTTGAGAAGCCTAGAAACCTATAAAACTACAACTCTCTGGATTCCAATATCATTGAGTCATGGCAGTTAAAGTGGTGTCAAACTGTATTAATTCTGCAGTGTAGCTGCACCTACAATATCCATAAATATATATTCTGGGAAATCCACAACAAACGCATTAAGAAATCAACCCATCCCAGAATTTCAAAATAATGTCTTACAAATAATACTGCTATCTATCCACGGAAACACAGGGGAGAGGTGGAACAAGGTGAAGGTCCTATTTCAGACTGGGTGAATCTTCGCTGTAGAATTAATTCAGTTTGACACACTTTAATTGTCATGACTCAATGCTATGGGATCATGAGAGTTGTTGTTTTACAAGGTCTTTAGTATTCTCTTCCAAACAGTGCCGTTTCCTCATCAAACTGCAAATCCCAGGATTCTATTGGATCATGTCAGCTAAAGTGGTGTTGAACTGCATTAATTCTGCAGTGGAATTTGTACCTGTTTTAACAAGAGTAATTATTTTATTTTGTACTGCAAGAAAATGAAAAAAATCCCATTGAACACCTACTTCTCTGGCCCTTGAAACTGTAACTATAACCAGTTTGAAAGTAACTTTAATCAGCTTGCCCTTTTGACAGTTTGAAAATCCAGTCAGGCTCTGAGAACTCTCCAAGGTCCTGCATATCCTGAAATCCGGCCTCAGCTTACCTGCTTCTTACCACCTAGTTCCTGGAACATCTTATCTACTTTCCCAAAGCTGCCAGTCCACCACCTTTGTAGACCTCAGTTGAACTATTGTGGTGGTGTTCACTAGCCCTTTCTTAGTCCACATTATAGGTTTATGGAGAACATTGTTTCTGGATGAATTTGATTACAATAGAAGCAGAGTGGCAAGAAGGAAAAACAACTTCACTTGCAAACAGTGGTGACTAATGTTCCCATGGTGGATAGACTCAGCCAAAAAAACCCACAGCCTTGAGATATGAACCATTGATAACAGGGTGACTGCAGATCTTTCAATCATAGAGACATAACAACAACAACAACAACAACAACAAAACTTTATTTATATGCCACTCTATCTCCCCAAGGGGACTCTGAGCGATTTCCAAGTAACATCATCAATACATGCAGAGTAAACAGCATAAACATAAAATTAACAAAACAATGTAAGTATAAAATTGTCACAATAGCACATATATATTAAAAGTAATCCTGCCTATTAAACACAATTTAAAAGGCTGGGCCAAGGATAGTGCAAGCTCGAAATTTCTAGAGAGTTCTAGAGAGTCTAGAAGGTCCTGACCCTCAGGTTGGGAAATGCTATTCTAGTGTGTTAATCTGTGTTAATCTGTTATTCCAAAATCCACGCTTGTCCACATGGGTGACACTTTTATTTTCTGATGGTTCTGTGTACACAAACGTGGCTTCATGCCCAACATTATTAAAAATATTATGTAAAATTGCCTTCTAGATATGTGTATTAAGTATATATAAAACATACATGAATTCTTTGTTTAGACTTGGGTCCGATCTCCAAGATCTATGTATATGGGAAGGCAAAGATTCCAAAATCCGAAATCCAAATCACATCTGGTCACAAGCATTCTGGATAAGGGATACACAGTCTATATTTATAACCATCCAATATATTTTGTAAACATACTTCTTGAGGCTTCAGAAAGTAAGTTGTGTTCTATAGCTTTTGTTGATAAATGGCAGTCTTAAGAATGTGAGCAGAATGAAATGGAAAACCTGTTAGTATACATTTACAGACAAAAGTACCATTGCCATATAAATATATATAACATAGGAATAGTTATTTACCTCCTACAAGTAAGCAAAATGGTTTTTCACATCTTATTGTGCCTGCAGCGAAGAAACAGCAGTGTCAAAAGCATCTTTATAGGCTGCTTATATGAAAAAACGTTGAGACCAACATTTAGCCCATTCATATGGAAATCCGCATTTCATCATCATCTCAAGCAAACAAGACCACTTAATATTATCTGTAAAGTGGATTGAGAGTGGCTATGAAGCTAGCAGCAACTTCAAGAAGGATTTGGACTGAATGCAATTTGATTTGATTCCTTTTATTGAAACAGGGAGGAACAGCAACACCAAAGGATGCTGTTTCATTAGAAAGCATTACTCAAAGTTGGGTGATAAATGTTTCTCTGAAGACTGCAATGAATGCTGACACTTAATTATGGTAATCAATGCTTAATGCTGGTTATCTGTGGATGAATGACTATGTGTTTTAATTTTTTTTAAAAGCCACACTGCTTCAATTGTATGAACATGAGGCTGGATCTAGAGCCGGATGGTCCGTATCTACACTGTCTCTTAGGAGTGTATTTCAGCAGAAGGTTGTATGTGTCCAGAAATGCAAATAGCAATCAGGTCATGAATATATAGTACTTTCAGTCTTTTAAGTCTCTTAACCATCTTAAATTTAATTTGCAGAGATATTTTAATCATTGTTTTTTATTTTTTTTTCAGTTTGGATTTAAAAGTTTTTTATCCATGTTTCAATGTTTATCTTTGTTATCAATTATACAACACCTTAAAAATACTTAATTTTAATCTAACTCTCTATAAATTTAATTAAGGTGTGTTTAGAGACTTAATGAGATTTAAAGTATTGTACCTTCATTACCTGATTTCCATTTGCTTCTTTTAACACCTGCAGCCACTAAAATAATGGCAACAGGATTCACGTAATTTTTGAAGTAGATGGTAAAGACACTGGAATAGTTAAAGATTTTCTATCCCATTGCACAGTCATGAATCAGAATAGTCAGTTATGCAGTCAAGAAAACAGAAGAAGACTAGAACTTGGAGGACTAGGCAAGACCCTTCAGTGTAAGAATATATCCTTGAACACACAGGTGGGGATTCTCCATGTCATAATATTTCTGATTTCTAAGTATGGTTTTGAAAGCTGTACAGTGAAGAAATCTGAGAGGAAGAGAGTCAACTCAATTGAAATGAATGCCAATGAGACAAACAACTCCAAACAGTTTCTCAACCTGGGGGTTGGGACCCCTGGGGGGGGGGTTACTAGTTGGGTTTCAGATTGGTCACCAAAGACTATCAGAAAAAATATATATTTCTGATGGTATTAGGAACCCCTTTGACAGAGAAGGCTGAAGATCTCTCTGCCTGTCCTTCTCTTCCTTTCTCAAAATAGACGGCGACTCCTCCCACCAAAATCCCTCCTGCTCTCTGGATGTAGGTGAACTAACACTCCAGAAGTCAAGGTCAATGTCCACCAAACCATTCCAGCATTTTCTGTTGGTCATGGGAGTTCTGTGTGCCAAGTTTAGTTCAATTCCATTGTTGGTGGAGTTCAGAATGTTCTTTAATTGTACGTGAACCATAAATCCCAGCAACTACAACTCCCAAATGACAAAATCAATCACTCCCAACCCCACTAGTATTCAATTTTGGGTATATCGGGTATTTGTGTCAAATTTGATCCAGTGAATGAAAATACCCCCTGCATATCAGATATTAACATTATGATTCACAACAGTAGCAAAATTACAGTTATGAAGTAGCAAAAAAAATATTTTTATGGTTGGGGATCACTACAACATGAACTCTATTAAGGGATCGCAGCATAAGGAAGGTTGAGAAGCACTGACCTAGAAGAAATCAAGCCTGAACTCTTCCTAGAAGTCAAGATGGCTGGACTGAGACTTTAAGGCTTTGGACATATCATAACATGACATGTCTTGTTGGAAAAGATTATAATGATTGGCAGTAGGAAAGAGGAAGACAGACTTTCAGAGCAACCTAATCAAGGATGCCACAGTCCTGAGTTTACAAGACCTCTGTATGGTGGTTGACAAAAGGGTGACCTGTGGCCCTTCCACACTGACAAATATCCCAGAATATCAAGGAAGAAAATTCCACATTATCTGAGTGAGAACTTAGATAACCTAGTTCGAAGCAGATATTGCGGGATTTTTTGCCTTGATATTCTGGGATATAGGGCTATGTGGAAGAGCCCTTTGAAGTTTCTTAGTAAAAGGGCTGTCAAAAGTCAGTCGACTTGATGATAACTAACAACAATCAACTTCTTGGGAGCCCTGGTGAGGTTGAGAGCCAATATATAAATTGTTAAATAAATACATATTATGTGTACTATTTTTGCATTTTTGTTCATAATATTTCTTAACCAAGGTTCAATGACATTATTCTAGGGCAATGTAAAAACATGTGATTAAAACCATACAACATACTAATATACCAGGCATATTCTTCTTTTGAATTATTGCTATCTAGCAGACAGTACAGGGTGACAAAGACAAGGACAAACAGATTGACTGGTAGTTTTTAATCCTATTGGTGTGGCTATATTGAACTCTGTGGTTTCACATTGATGTGGCATTGAGGGCTGTGTGGTGGGGTGTGGAGGTGTGGAGGGATAGATGTTTTGTGGTGTGTGTGGAGGGGAAGGCATGTAATTTCATTGTGCAATACCATAATGACAAATAAAGCTATCCTATCCTATTCCATTCTAAAAAAGAGAACATATGAGAAAGTAAACTGAAAAGCATAAATGCAAACAAAACAATGTATGATCAAATGTGATATAAAACAGCCAACATCATTCTCAAGACCCTCCAGTCCTAAGAATGCCTATATCATCATATGTCTGAATATTGGGACATAGCTGGAATGGACAATGCCCAGATGCTTCTATCATCCCTGGAGGACTCAGGGTGGTTTACAATCCATGGCATACAATGCCACATTATATATAATAATAATAAACATAACATATGAATTTAAACAATTAACATATCAATCAATAATAAACATGAGATAATAATTCGAATAGAAATACAATAACAAGCTTAGAAGTAATTCAAATAGAAATATAATAAAAAAGCTTAAAAGTAAACATACAATAATTCAAATATACATACAAAAAAGAGCTTAAAAGTAAACATTGAATCCCAACCAAAGTGGGGTGATGGAAAAAGTGGGCTGCTTCCACTTATTTTTCATTCTACTGGTGGTCAGACCTATACAACAATATTGAGGCTTCAGCCAAGTTTCTCCCCATTAGCATTTCTCAACACACAAGAACATCTTTTTTTTTTATTTATTACTTGTTTCTATATTTAATACTTTTATATACCACCATTCTCCTGATAATGAGGGTCTGGGCAGCTCAGAGCATATTTAAAACAATACGAATGATAAACAACCCAATTGTCAGGATTAAAGTATAAATACAAGATTATTTTTTTAAAGAAATGAACAATATATTACTTAAAACATTAAGGTAGCTATCCAGCCTCTTTTTTGTCCCCTTCCTTCTAATCTATACACATAATAAAAATGAAAAATGTGTATGTGTGTATGTGGCAGAGGTGTCTGCTTATACAGACAGCTTCCTGCCTCCTGCCTCCTCAACAGTCCATAGTTCCAAGTGCCGAGAAGCCTCCAAAGGCACTACCTCAACTGACATTGCAGGTTAGAGCGAGCACCATGAACATGTAGCCCAAATACTGCCAATGTCCTCCCCAAATACTACAGCCCCACCCAAGGAATGCTTTCATTCGGGGAGAATTTCATCCTAGATTTGACATGTTTCCTCCACCACAGCAGGCATCCTAAGGTTCCTTGTGTGTTATTTGCATGACCCCGCCCACTGGCTCTCCCTTAACTGTTTCTTACCCTTTCCTATGGCACACAGCAAACACAGAGGAATTGATCAGCAACTGAACAGATTGTAGGGGTTTGGGGAC
Source organism: Anolis sagrei ordinatus (assembly GCF_025583915.1). Taxonomy (NCBI): domain Eukaryota; kingdom Metazoa; phylum Chordata; class Lepidosauria; order Squamata; family Anolidae; genus Anolis; species Anolis sagrei. The sequence goes on from NW_026844366.1 coordinate 336,440,854, forward strand.
TGAGGCTGAGGCCAACTGTTAATACTGGTAGGATTTGCCCTTGGCATATGGAGTTGTAGTTCACCCTTATCCAGAGAGCACTGAACCAAGCCAACAACTTGACACACACACTCAACATGGCCAATTGTGCATACAGACCTGGTTTGGGGAGGATTGACCCACAATTCTGGGAACTGTAGTAATCACAGAACACCTAACTGTGGCCTGTTTAGAGAGGGTCATAGAATCGTAAAATCATAGAATCATAAAGTCCCATGGGACCATTCAATCCACTCCTTGCTCAGTACAGGATCTTCAGCCTCATTTTTGAAGATATCCACAGAATAAAAGTCCATTGCCTTTCTAGACAATTGGTTTGATTTCTGAAGCACTCTTACTGTCATAAGGTTCCTTCTAATGGTTCCTTGTCTTCCTCATCCATGTACTACCCTGTGAGTCTGCCTTGAAAGAAAGAAATTTGAAATTGTATAATAGATAGTTACTGTCTTTTTGCATGATGTTGAATCATACCAAAAGGTCTCTGTCTTCCTAGGAAAAGAATAGCATAGTTTTCAGTGAAAATGACTAACCAGCTTCAGTTGAAGACAGGAAATTATATATCTTGAAACTATTGCTTTAAACTTTGATATAAGTTCTCTGCTTATAGAAACTTGCTTCTGTGAGCAGCTCAAATGAAGATATTAGAAGGAAAGGTCAATGTGTATTCTTTTTTTCTTCTTCTTGAAGGAGGCAGGAAAGCAAGAAGGAACAATGCAGTCTGGAAGTAACAAAGGTCAAACTTCAAATCTATATGCATTTTCTGCAATTCAATCCCTAACCTCATGGCCCTCTGTAATAACGTTCCTACAGTTTCATGTTCTTAATACTTCTACATGTCACGACATATTTCTATAGTGCATCCAAATGATTGCAAGCTGAATCAGAAGTTGTACAGCCAGCCCTCCATATCCACAGGTTTTGTATTTTATGGATCCAACAAACAGCATTTGAAAAGATTTGGGGAAAAAATCCAAAAAACAAAGCTTGATTTTGCTGGTACACTATGCTAATGTGTAGATATATCCTTCTGTAGCCTCCTGCCATTTACAGATTATCAGACCCATTTACATTGCCATGTAATGCAGTTTCAGAATTCAGTTTGTCTATGGCAGTGCAGACACATATAATGTAGCTCAATGCAGTTAAACTGCATTCTGAAACTGTATTTTATGGCAATATAGATGGGGCCTCGGTCCCGCTCTAGATGAACAAAATCATCTATGTTCCAAACCAAGCATAAAAATGGATCAAGTGACCTTTCTTCTGCCTTTCAAAGAAGGCAGAACTACTAATTACTCTCCAGGTTTCTGACCAATTTGCCTGACGGAAAGAAGGAGTTAAGAATTCAAATCCACAGATCATACTCACTTTCTCAATGTAGACTACTTCTCATCATTTTATTTGTTGATTTATTTAAAACATTTATATTCCTCCTCTCACCCCAAAGGGGACTCAGGGCGAAGCACAGCATATATATCACAAACATTTAATGTCGGGACAAGAATTCATATACACATACATAAACATTAAAAACATTTATCTCAATATTAAAATACACCATTTAAAACCGTCTTGGTTATCTGTGTTAAATTTAATTGACCTGGTAATCTTTGCTATTGTCGCTTTATTGCCCTGTCCCGAAAGCTTGGTCTCAGAGCCAAGTTTTTACCATCCTTCGGAATGACAGGAGGGAGGGGGCTGATCTGATCTCACTAGGAAGGGAGTTCCATAGCTGGGGGGTAATCACCGAGAAGGCCCTATCTCTCGTCACCACCAATCGCACCTGTGACCAGGGGTGGCTCAAACCATTATGCAAAGTAAGCATTTGCAGTATAGTTGATTTTGCCCAAGGGTGCTCTTGAGGCGCTCTTGGGGGAAAATAGACCTTGACATATGCGAGTTGTAGTTACTGGGATGTATAGTTCACCTACAATCAAAGAGCATTCTGAACTCCACCAATGATGGAATTAACCAAATATGGCACACAGAACTCCCACGACGAACAGAAAATATATATCAGTGATTGGTTTGGAGGGGGGGAGGGGACCAAAATACTGTTTGCTTACTGTTGAAAATTACCTAGGGCCGCCTCTGCCTGTGACCATGGCGGAACAGAGAGCAGGGGCTCCCTGGAGGATCTCAATCTCTGTGATGGTTCATAGGGGAGATGTGCCTCCTCCCTCATTTCTCTAGAGCAGTGGTTCTCAATATGGGGTCCCCAGATGGTTTTGGCCTACAACTCCCAGAATTCCTAGCCAGTTTACCAGCCATTAGGATTTCTGGGAGTTGAAGGCCAAAACATCTGGGGACCCACAGGTTGAGAAACACTGCTCTAGAAAGTCCCTGATACCTTGCTTAGAACAGATGTGGTGAATGTGACAGATCCCAATACCCAAGCTGGTTCCAAAAGTCCAACCCCTAGGAATCCTGCCACACAACTACTATAATACCCCAATTATTTCTTTACTGGTTTGGGTTGCTGGTTCTCAGAGTGGTCCTTTCAATGTGGACTTGTGGCTGTGTTGTGAGAGTTTTTTTTTTTTT
>NW_026844366.1:336448282-336491904 GCF_025583915.1 Anolis sagrei ordinatus
TTCCAACTATTTTGTGCTTATTATGTGAGGTGAGCTTAACTTCATGAAGGCACTAGTTCGGCACATACTGTAAATGTTTTACCTGAAATACGGGAAAGACAAAGTCACCAAAAATGCCTTGTTGTTTCAGTCTCATGCTGGAAGTGGGTCCATGCTTGGAGATTGGAGAGAGTGTGCTCAAAATCTCACCAATTATAAAATTCTTTCACTCTCTTGCCTTTCTGTGATGGCTGTATTGCATGCTTCCATATGTGAAGAAATTGCATTGCTGTCAGTAAGGTTCCCCATATCAAATATGCTTTTCTAAGGAACCAAACTACATGTCTCAGTTAATGTGTAACAGACATAACGTATGTGGAGATGACACTGGTGGATAATTTCTCAAATAAAATGAAAGTAATACTTTGCAGAAGAAGACAATGACAACCTGCTTCTGAATGCCACAAAACACCAGTGATTTTTTTCCATGTCAGAAGTGACTTGAGAAACTGCAAGTCACTTCTGGTGTGCGTTTTAATGTTTTACCATCCTTGTGAGGGGCTTCTTTCATGTCCCTGCATGGGGAACTGGAACTGATAGCTCATCCATGATGTCCCCGGATTCGAACCTCTGACCTGTTGGTCTTCAGCACAAGGGGTTAACCCATTGTGCCACCAGGGGCTCCTCATCAACCCCCGTGATGAGGTAATCTAAATGAAAATGGAGATGGTATTGAAAGTTGAGACTTCCATGTCAGAAGACACATAACTTTGAATGGTGGATTAATTGGTTAAGGAAGTCACAGTCCTAAATTTGCAGGGCCTGAGTAGGATTGTTGATGACCAAATCTCATGGAGGCCTCTCATTTATAGGATCAGCAAACCTCAAAGTCAACAAATTGACTTTAAAAAATAGCAACAACCAAAAAGGCACACTAATGATGGTGACTTCGTAAGTATTTTAAAACCAAAAGCAGATACTTCAGTCACAAATACATCAGTCACAGATCTGTCACCTCACATCCATTAAAAAAAGCAAAAGGAATCTTGCCTTTAGCGTGTATTACATTACAAATGACTACATCACTCTATTTTAATTGGTGATTTCAGAAGGGTGGTCTGTCACTCAGCTTGTAAAACCTGTAAATTGTTTACAAGAGAGGTGGTTAGACTTCAAATTTCAGGGCTTACTTGAGGAAAATTGCTCAATTTCGCCTTAAAATTCTTCTAGAATACCAAACCACATGCACTTAACAATTAAAGCATAATAAAATCAGGAATCTGTTACAAATAGAATATTGAATTCAATGAAGCCTACACTCCACCCAAACAACCCCCTCCCCCCAAAAAAACAAAAACAAAACAATCTTTGTTACCTAAAGCCTCTCTCATTCCCTACAGAATAATTTATGGGAAGAAAAAGTCATTTTGGGAGATTAGTATTTTCCAGAATCTATCAATCACTGCAGTTTTTACTGTTCTCTTCCCCAGAATTCAGACTTATACAAGCTGATAGATAAAAAACCAAAAAACTAAATGCAAATAAGTTTATGCATAACTAAAAATCAAGAGAACTGTATTATCTGTACTGTTAAAACCATTTAATATATTAATACTTATTGAATCCCCATTAGTTATGCTGGCTGAGGGGTTCTGGGAGCTGATGTTCAAAAGATAATTGTTCCAACAGATGTCATTATTTGACGAGGAAGGGAAGTCATTTTGTTCTTTCAATTGGCAATGAAGGGCGGTGGCTGTTATGTTCATGGGACAATCAATCAGCTCATGTTTCTAACCTGAATATTGAAACTGTTCTATGATAAAGTGTAACCTATTTTGGAGATATGGGTACCTTGAATAATTACACAATGAAAATGAAGCAGCTTCAGAGCATCCCTGCTATGGAAACCACAGCTAGTGAACAAGCGAGTCAAACAAATGGGCATCAGAAACACTTGCTAGTCTACAGAAGATCAATCATTAGATTCAGATCTATCTTCCACCCAGTTCTGGCCAGCAGATGTCAATAGCCCTAAAAAATAGTTGGCAATCTCTTTGCCTCTGTGCTTTCTCAACCATTCTCAAATCTTTTTTCACAGACTCTCTCTTCACATTTCGTGTTCATTTATAGTGATGAGCATATGGCATCGGAACATGACACATTTCCTCTCTGAGAAGATGATTCCTCATGCAATCAAGAGCACGTTTCTTTAAAGGCAACATTACAAACATTTGTACTTTTCTTTCAAGATAAATGTCCATAGCAATAATGTCAAATGTCTTGATAGATATCATAAAATAATCTCAATTTCTTCTGCCATGGGAATGAAAGATTTATAAAAGCTGAGTTCTTTAAAACTAACTGGAGTTGGTGCTGGAATCTCTTGACTGTTATTTTATAGCAGAAAGTCTTCCAAGGATAATGTCTGTAATTCACACATTTTTAATTGACATTAGATTTATGAGGAAATGAGATTAAAGATACATTTCGAAGGGTGCAGGTACACTGTTGAATTAATGTAGTTCAAATGCTATGGAATCATGGAAGATGTAATATTACAAACTAATTAGCCTTCTCTGCCAAAGAGTGGTGGTGCCTCACCAAACTACAATTCCCTAGATTCCATAGTAATGAGGCATGGCAGTTAAAATGGGGTCAAACTGCAATAATTCCACAGTGTGAATGCAACCTTGATGAAAACATTCCTTTTAAATTAAAAAGAATCTGAAAATATGATTTTGTATTTTTGGCTGTGTTAAGACTCAGAAATTGCATCCCAATTCTAGGCCTGGAGGAGGGAATACGTAGCCCTCCAGATGTTATCAACATTTAGCCCCATTTGCTAGACCAGAATAGCTAATAATGAAGGAGGATTATCTATAACAGTGGTTCTCAGCTTGTGGATCCCCAGGTGTTTTGGCTTACAATTCCCAGAAATCCCAGCCAGTTTACCAGCTGTTAGGATTTCTGAGAGTTGAAGGCCAAAACATCTGGGGAGCCACATGTTGAGAACCACTGATTTAGAAGGTCACCTCTGCTCTGGATTGCCAGCATTGGTTTCCTTTCAGACTAGCTTCCAAGAAATTGCTGGCCTTCTGAACTTCATTTTCTGAACAGTTGTATCAGGAGCACTTGATTCAGTTGGAAAACATATGAAGAACAATCCCACTGAGTGGAGAAAACATCAGCCCAATTTCCTATTGGGATGAAATATCAGCAGAAACACACACATTTCTGAAGAGAAAGTTTGGGTTTTTTTCCCCCCAGTCCTTCATTCATGGAATTGTACTGGAGATCTAGGTGGTGACATTCTGTCTCCTATGCTTCTTACTACAGTTGTATTCTTTTTATTATCAAAAACCATTAATTAAAGGAGGAGAAATGAAATACATCCACACTGTTTTTTAATAAATAACAAAAAGAGCTAACCATCTGGATGCGTCTTTGAACTACATCTAATGGCCAGACAAGAAGCCATTTCCCCTAAAGAAAGCAGAATAGTATGGCAGAACTACATCAAGTCAAAATGAGACATCTGCCTGGGTTGGCTGTTGCTGGAAAGCAGTATCAACAAACCACTAGCTATTTCTCCTACGAGAACCTTTTGACCATTCTTCTCAGTTGGAGGACAGATAACATAGCTTGTCCAAGACTTCTAGCCTACTACTCTTCAGAGCAGTTGAGAACATTGCCATGTTGCCAGTGTTGAAGTAACATTTATCTGCCTATCTAATTGTTTTCAGTACATGCAGTCTTTATCATTTTCCCAAGTAGCACATTTCTTGATTTACATTGGAAAAGAAGAAGCATGCATCTTTGGAAATCCCATATTTAGAAATTGGGCTTTATTATTAACATAGGTCTCCTTAACAATACTGTTCACTACAGCTGTTTGATGTGTTATTGCCCCAACTTTATTTTCCATCTTCACCGCCATGATACTTCATCTTGTTGATGGGAAGCTTCCCACCAGAGTGGAAATCATCTATTGAACAGATGGCAAGCTATTTAACCTCAGCAGACTGAAAGCCAAAACCAAGGATACAACAACATCTGTTATAGAACTCCAGTATGCTAATAACAACATCATCTGTGCGCATTCAGAAAAAGATCTACAAGCCACTCTAAACACCTTTGCAGAAGCATACGAGCAGCTCAGTCTGTCATTGAACATCGAGAAAATCAAAGTGCTGTTCCAGCAGTCACCAGACAAACCCTCTCCAATGCCATAAATATAGCTTAATAGTGTAACATTAGAAAATGACCATTTCCACTACCTTGGCAGCCACCTCTCCACAAAAGTCAACATTGACACTAAAATACAACACCCCCTGAGTTCTGCGAGTGCAGCATTTTTACGAATGAAGCAGTGAGTGTTTGAGGACCGGGCAGAGAGTGTTAGGGGCAAAAACCCCAATGTGTTGTTGTTCTTAAATGCTCTGGAACTTCTGGGGTTGCATCTGGGGGTTTCAATGGCCACATGTAGCCCATGAGTTATGACCTTGCCCACCCCTACTCTACATGAAATGCCTTAAACACTTTAAGGTATAGCAGGGGAAATGTGCTCCCTCTCCCAAATCTTGAGCCCCAAACCTTAAAATGTTTGAAGGCATCAAAATCTCCCCAAATTGATAAGGGCTTTGAGAGGTATTAAATCCTCAAAAATACACTCTACATATCTCTGGAGGAACTGGCAGTAAAGAACCAGAAGTAGAAACAGAAAATTACTTTTCCTTTACTTTCACGCGGCATCTGTGGAGGCATGTGGAGGCAAGAAGTGACTCCTACACCATGCATAGTTGCCCACCATTACTCAAAAGCACTATAAAATAACATATGTGATCAGAGCAGTTTTTCTCCAAGAACTTTAGGAAATCTGGACTTCATTTTGAGCACAGCATACGCTCCCGAGAATGTCTTGTGGGAGTGTTGATGATAACGGCATTCTGTTTGAGTCAGCCACACAGAACGTTTAATTCGATGATCAGGCCATTAACCTATTTTGAATTATTCTTATCATTTTTATTTTCCCATACTGATATCTTTCACACAGTGCTTCCTATTGACCCTTAATGAGTTTTCCATTCCTCCTTGTTTAGCTCAACTATAGATTATTACATACCGTTAATTGTCTGCCAAGCAGTGGCAAGGAGCCATCTATCCCCATCAGAGGAGGAGGTTGCACCTTTAAGAAGTGACATTTAAAAATCCAATTAATGTCCCATTCATTTCACAGAGGTACATCTACAGGGAAGAATACTGGGAAGAGTGTGCATCTAAGGGCTCTTCTACAGAGGCCCAAAACCTGCAACCATCACAGGTTAACCTGAAGTGTCCAAACAATACCTCAGGTTAATCTGGATTAATCCATATACTAATCCAAGTACTTCCGATTAATAAAACACCTGAAGAGATCTGGACCTTATTGAAAGGTCCAGATCTGTTGAGGTGCTGGGTCTGTGGGGATTGACTCCAGGACTACGTTCCACAATCTCACGGGTCAATCCCAGTTGACATCCTGGTTTCTTTGGGCTCTAAAAGCTCAAAGGAGTAGGATGGCACTAATGGCCTCCCTCCCCTCCCAGGCCTCCATTTGCCCCCTAAACCTACCAGAGGAGTCTGACTGCAAGTTCAAGCTACTTGAGTAAGTTTAGTGGGCAAATGGAAGGCTGGGGGCTGACTAGATGCCCTCACAGATCAACTTCTGGTTGACCCAGGAGGGCATGTAGTCACCCCACCTTCAAAAGCATGGGGCTTGTGCCAGCTGTGTGGCCTCAATCCCAAGAAGAACGGGGATATAAAAACCCAGTTCGTCTCAGGATTTGGGCCTATCTAGGAAGGTCCTTACTGTAGAATTAATGCAGGTGGACCCTACTTTAACTGCCATGGCTCAGTGCTGTGGAATCATGGGAGTTATATTTTTACAATTATTTTTATTTACAGTATTTATATTCCACCTTTCTCACCCTGCAAGGGACTCAGGGCAGATTACAATGTACACATATATGGCAAACATTCAATGCCAAAGACACACAACATATATAGTCAGTCAGTCAAAGGCTATTTAACTTTTCTGGCCGCCAGAGGAGCTGTTGCTTTCATCGTCCATCTGCGACACTGATGAAGTACTTCTCCATTCCCCACATGCTTTGCTGGAGTCTTTTTCATGGCCTCGTATATTAGTTGAATTAGCCTCCCCACATATAGGTGGTACCTAATTTTCCTACTTGACAGGTGTAACTGTCTTTTGAGTTGCAAAGGTTGACAACAAGCTACACAATTGGTCGGAAGCTCACTCCAACCCGGGCTGGCTTCGAACTCATGACTTTTTGGTCAGAATTGATCTTAATGCAGCTGACACTCAGCCATCTGTGCCACAGTCCTGGTGCTTTAACAAGCTCTCTCTGCCAAAAAATGCCTGTGCTTCACCAAACTACAGATCTCAGGATTATACAGCATTGAGCAATAGCAGTTAAAGTGGTGTCAAACCATATTCATTCTAGAGCAGGGGTCCTCAAACTAAGGCCCGAGGGCCGGATATGGCCCTCCAAGGTCATTTACCTGGCCCTTGCTCAGGGTCAACCTAATTTTGCAATGACTTGAAAGCACACAACAACAACAACAACAACAACAACAACAACAAGCCTATCTCATCAGCCAAAAGCAGACCCACACTTCCCACTGAAATACTAATAAGATTATATTTGTTAAAAAATTATTCTTTATTTTAATCATTGTATTGTTTTTAAGTGTTTTTTTTTTTTTGCACTACAAATAATATATGTGCACTATGCATAGGAATTCATTCATGCTTTTCTCAAATTGTAATCTGGCCCTCCAACACTTTGAGGGACTGTGACCTTGCCCTCTGTTTAAAAAGTTTGAGGACCCCTGTTCTAGAGTGTAGAGCCAGTTTTGGCAAATGATGGAGAATGATTCAATATTTTATGTTCTCTCTCACAGTCCCCAATTATTAATAGCAAAATTTCTCAAGTGATTACTTCCTCCTAGCTATGATGGGACAGCTCTCAAACGTATATGTTAAATGGTCATCAACAGTATTACTTCTGTAAAAAGCAGAGGTGGCCCTAGGTAATTTTCATCTGTAAGCAAATAGTACCCCCCCCCCAACCAATCACTGATACATATTTTCTGTTCTGTGTGCCATATTTGGTTCAATTCCATCATTGGTGGAGTTCAGAATGCTCTTTGATTGTAGGTGAACTACAACTCAGTAACTGCAACTCAGTAACTACAACCCAGTAACTACAACTCGCATATGTCAAGGTCTATTTTCCCCCCAGAGCGCCCCTGGGCAAAATCAACTATACTGCAAATGCTTACTTTGCGTAATGGGTTGAGCTGCCCCTGGTAACAAGTATAGTTGGAGTTGCTTTATATGCAAGAACGTTTGTTTGTTTTGAAATGTTGAAGACAGTAGATAAGAGAAAGGCCACAATTCATATACAATGGTTCAAACAAGGAAGCCATGGTCATGAGTTTGCAAGACATAAGCAAGACAGAATGGGGGTCTTTCATTCATATTGTCACCATACATCCAAGATGACTTGATTTCAAATAGCAACAATGATTATTAATGTTCATACAAAGGTATGAGTGAAGAGAATTCTTTTTTTTAAAAAAAATAATAATATTTCATTCCACATTCTATTATCTTCAGCTCTGTGATCAATTGTTACTGCTGATTTTGAGTGGGTTTAATATAGGTTTTTGAAATGATGGTGTTACAAAGGACTGGCTGGCTGTGGAATTTTCTGTACACAACCTTGTGAGGGCAACATGCCCCAAAAGGCATTTCAAACATCTTTTGATAAAATTGCAAAGCTCTTATTAACCTTAATGGAAGCAAATGTTACCCCACGTGTAGGCTATTTTACACATCTCCAGAACATTGGAATCATGCAGTTCTTTTCATTTCATTGCAGAAAAGGAGAAAGGGAAGCAAATGACAATCGAATAAGGATAATTAATCACCTTTAAGTTATTTAGCTAACAAATAAAATTAACCGAGCAAAGACATGATAACAGCTTATCAAATTAGGAGCAGAAAGAAAAGAGTGAGGTGATATTACTCACTGATGTTGCAGAATTATAGCAGTTTGGCACCACATTAACTGCCATAACTCAATGCTATAGAATTCTGAGATTTTCAGTTTTGTGCAATATTTACCCTTCTCTGTCAGAGTGCTGCTGCCATGACAAACTACAAATTCAAAGATTCTAGAAATGGGTATTATGGCAGTTAAAGTGGTATCAAACATCTATAATTCTGTAGTGTGGATGGTGGCTAAGTGCAATGAATTTGGGCCATCTAATACAATTGATAAGAGCAGATTTTAACAGCAGGAAAACAAAGCTCTTAACAAATCTACCAGTAATCCTTAAAATCTCATAGACTGCATTGATTTCTGTAAAAAAAATCACTGATATTCTACATTAGTTATGTATGCATAAGAAAGGTAGATCTAAAGAGGGCGACTAAAATGATCAGGGGTCTGGAGAACAGGCCCTATGAGGAGCGGCTTAAGGAGCTGGGCATGTTTAGCCTGAAGAAGAGAAGGCTGAGAGGAGATATGATAGCCATGTATAAATATGTGAGAAGAAGCCACAGAGAGGAGGGAGCAAACTTTTTTTCTGCTTCCCTGGAGACTAGGACACAGAACAATGGCTTCAAACTACAAGAAAGGAGATTCCATCTGAACATGAGGAAGAACTTCCTGACTGTGAGAGCTGTTCAACAGTGGAACTCTCTGCCCCAGAGTGTGGTGGAGGCTCCTTCTTTGGGAGCTTTTAAACAGAGGCTGGATGGCCATCTGTCAGGGGTGATTAAAATGCAATATTCCTGCTTCTTGGCAGGGGGCTGGACTGGATGGCCCATGAGGTCTCTTCCAACTCTTTGATTCTATGATTCTATCTACACTGACCGAGTCTGATCCAGTGTGGCATATGGTTTTCACAGCCATTTCTCTGCTACAGAGGTGGAGGGAATCCCAACCACTCAGCTGTGTCAATTCTGGTTTGGTGCTACCCTGGTGGTCTCCGGGCATGATATGGATCTTGTTGGTCACCTATACGGATGTCTTCTGGGATAATTGGACAATAACAAAAGGAGGAGGGACAGAGAAGGAACTGCACTCTCATTTCCCTGACCCTTTCCAAATTGTCCTGTTGTCTGATTGATGTCACTACTGATTAGCAGGAGAAATGTCGTTTCTGAAGACTACCAGGACACAGAGAAAGGGAACAGATAGTTAGTGCCATTCTGTGACCCTGGGCTGCTCTGAGCCAGCTCAACTTTTTACATGGCCCAAAATCATGGGTTTCTCTAATTCTTAGACAGTATTCAGATTAATTCACAACTTAGATTGAAATTGGTTAAGGTTCAAATCAAATCATTTATTTCGGTCACTGACCAGCACAAAAGGTAGAAGGTTATGTTAAGGTTTCCTTGCCCTGTGTAACTCCAGATCAGCTCCATGTGATGCTTGGTTGCCATAGAGCTGATCTGGGACTTTTTCACAGTAAGTGGTCCAACTGCTACAGCTGTCCTTAACTGTCAGCTGCCACACCTGGCAAAGAAGGTGTGCTCAATTGTCTGTCCAGACACCAAAAGGATGATGTTTCCAGTATCCTGACTAGTGAGAGAAACTGCAATGAGGAATTGTTGTGGGGGGCAGCTTCTGATTGTTATAGGCTTGCTTGTAGATGGAAAGGGCAGGAAATGTTATCTTTCTTGTGCCCTAATAGGCAGCTTTTTTCCTGTGTCAGGGACGACTTGAGAAACTGGTGTGAGAGAATTGGCTGTCTACAAGAATGTTGCCCAGGGGACTCCCAGATATTTTGATGTTTTATCATCCTTGTAGGAGGCTTCTCTCATGTCCCCACATGGAGAGCTAACAGAGGGAGCTCATCTGCACTCTACCCGGATTCGAATCTCCAACCTGTCAGTCTTCAGTCCTGCTGGCACAAGGGTTTAACCCAGGCATGGGCAAACTTCAGCCCTCCAGGTGTTTTGGACTTCAACTCCCACAATTCTTAATAGCCTCAGGTTCCTTCCTTTCCCCCCTCAGCCACTTGAGTTGTGGGAGTTGAAACCCAAAAATCCTGGAGGGCTGAAGTTTACCTATGCCTGGTTTAACCCATGGTGCCACCGGGGGCTCCTAATACACAGCTGAATATACCACCTTCTTCCAATGTGGCTGCTGCTTGTTAAGGTGGACTCAGAGGCACATTTTATTCATCTTACAGTAACATTATTAGTCTTACTGAAAACTGGGTTGTTACAGATTTGTTATTATAGGTTAAAAAAACCTAACCACAATACAGTCATTGTTAATCCTTTTTGGCACAGAAATCATGAACCAATGATTTTTCAGTTCAGGAATCTATTTATGCAATTTCTAATACCAAGTAACAAGATAAATTTTTTTTATAAAACTCAAGCCCCTAGTGCTTCTGAAATAATAATTGGGCAACTATCACTGCAACATTTTCAGGTTCTGAGGAGTTTCTCAAATGTACTTATATGTTTTATCTGTTTTTATTGCTCAGTGTGTTGTATTTGTTTACTTGTATTTGTAATGTGGCATTGAATTTTCTCATAACTGTAAGCTGCTCTGAGTCCTCTTGGAGCGAGAAGAGTGGGGTAGAAATATAGTAAATAAATAAATAAATAAATAAATAAATGATAAGCTCATATTACTTACAATATTTTTAATTTTTTCTTCCCCAAATTGTGCATTAATGGGTTGAGCTATCACAGCTGAAAATATGACCCTAATTAAAACCATAACTAAGCAGCGCAGACAGAGTGTGGTTGAAGCATTAATAAAATAGGTCTTTTCCACCTCAAGTGATATCTGGGAAAATGTGTATAGCTAACATAAAGTTAGACTACCACATGAGTGCCATTTCACAATATGTGGATATACATGTTTGAAACATCATTTCCTTGTGCTAAGCCAAATACATAATAATATTTATTGCAAAAGTCAGTTGGATGCCTTTTGTTTTCGAGATTCCTTTGATTCAGAGGACCAAGCCAAACTAAAGGATATTTTGCTGTTCCAAGTTTCAGAACAAGTTTGTATACATTCATGGAGATATATTTTGGGAGAAGAGATGTTTCTCTTATGAATCACCCATCCTTGAAAAAAAAATCAATTTCTAAGATTAGGAACTGCATGCTGCCTTTTGACTGACGGTCCATCCAGACAGGGCCTTTATTGCGGGAACTCCCACAATGAAGGAGGGGCTGTCCAGACAAGATTCTGGACAGTCCTGAATTAATTCGCTACAAACCAGGAAAACCCTGGTTTGTAGCAAATTAAGATGATAGTGCATTTATTTCGCACCTTCTTGGAAGGCAGAGGGAAAATGCACTATTTCTGTGTTTGGGCTGCAGAATACTCCCCTCCCCCCTCCAAAAATCTGGCTTATCAAACCATTGCTACTCTGTCCTTATCTTTGTGCAACTCCAGGAAAACATACAGTGGACCCCAGGTCCTGCCCAGGTTATTTTCCATTATTAGCATTAATTTCTGCCACCTCAAAATTTCAGTCTACCCATCACTTTTCAACCTTTTTGCTGAGATCAAGTATAGAAATTTCCTTCTGTCCATTTCACATGTCTTTGCTGTGAATATGTATGCATATGAAAGCATGGCTTAGAGAATGAGTTTTCTTTTTATCACAATCTTGGGGGTGGGGGTGCTCTCTTTTCAGCAATCCCAAAACCTCAGGTTGCTTAGTTCCTGAATGCTTGTCTGAATCCAGCATTTTCTAGCTCAGATAGTGACAGCTGAAGAAGATTTGCTATTCCCCAATGCACTCATTCTACATGTCAAGATTCTTAAGTGTTTGATAAAAATTCCTCTTTAGATAGCGGTGTGTGGCTGTAGCATATTGAGTCCATTCTGTTTAAGAAGTGTTACAGCTAAGGTCAAAAGATTTGTCACAGACACATAACCTCGAGACATATATGAGTCTTTACATAAGCTTTGAGAGCATACCTGGTCAAACCTTGTACCCAGGAGTTGACCTCAATCAAACATTGGTCTAGTGTTGCGATGCTTCCATGAGGCTTGTTCTTCCCCTTTACAGAACATGGTTCTGCCAGACCGCCAGAGCAGTTTGGGGGGATGGATGAGTGTTTTTAGACTATGGTACTTATGGATGCCTATATGTGTTTATATGTGTTCAAGTTGCCTGTTGATTTATAGTGACATCATGCATTCCATAGAGTTTTCTCAGAGGTGGTTTTATCACTTTCCTCCTTTGAAATATAATCTTCAGCACCTGGTGATCACCCATTCAGGAACCAACCAAGGTTGATCCCATTTAGCTTCCAATATAGGATTTGGTTCTTTAGTTTAGGACAGTGGTTCTCAATCTGTGGGTCCACAGATGTTTTTGGCCTTCAACTCCCAGAAATCCTAACAGCTGGTAAACTGGCTGGAATTTCTGGGAATTGTAGGCCAAAACACCTGGGGACCCACAGGTTGAGAATCACTGGTTTAGGGTATACTTAGGCCTCCTTGCATTCTTGCAGTAATTGCTAATTTGCATGTTTTCTGACTTTTCTGACTTCCTCATTGTTTGCATTGCCACATCTATTCTCTTTCTGAATCTCTCAAATATCCAGCCTTTTTCTCTTTGCCTCTTCCCTTTATCTTCTCCATTTGTATTTGATTAAGCACATGCAATATGTAAGCAAAGCTAGAGTTGAGAGATAGTAGTAGGACTGTAGTGTTAAGGGAGAAAATTGGCACATCTGCAGCTCAGTTAGTTTGGCTCCAGCTATTTACCTTCAATAATCAGCTTTCCCAGTTAAAGCAGATGCAACTTGATCATCCACTGTTTGAGCGACATTCTGTTGCACCAGGTAAGTGATAGTAATATATTGCACAATATTGATTTTTCCACCAATAGCAGGTAACAGGTTAATCATGGGGAGGAGGCAGACCAACAGTGGGATATTGTGTGAATGGGAGGATCACCAAAAGTGATAGTCTTGCTTCAACGCCAGTTTGAATTGAACCATAAAGTCCCTTGTCAAATCAGTGGTTGCTCTCTATGTTTTCAAGGTGTATTTTTTCTACTTCTACCTGGAGGTGTTGGAACCTTCAGTATACAAAACATGCATTTTTTCACTGAGCTCTGGTACACTTGTATTCCTCTTTTAATAACAAGAAACATTGACAGTTGCCTAGAAACACCTGAGCTGACATATTGGTGATTATGCCCAACCATCATTACCATGAGCATCAGTTACAGCTTGGGAGCTGAAATTCAAGACCATCCTGCACGTATTAATGTGCATGTTTTAATATGCCCATTGTGTGCCATACTGCTCTGTGTGCATTGTACCGGCATCTGTTGTACAGCTATGGCATTGACACTACACCTGTTTCTCCATCTGCTTTATGGGACAATCAACTGATAGTGGAAAATTCCAAATGTAAGATCATTGGAATTCTAAATGTCCCATGATAATTCCACCTTCAGAAGCAAACAGAAAATAATCTTATGGAAATGCCCAAATTCTGATTTTCCCTAGCAGAGCAGACTCATTGAATCAATTGTTGAATAGGGAGCCCACATTTAGATAAATTCCATTGATTCAGTGGTCTGTTCTAGTTGGGGTTACCAAGATTCAAACCAATAATTTATTTTTCTCGCTTTATAAAACCCAAGTTGTTGTTGTTGTTTTTATGCTGAGCACAATATTTCTGGAAACTCCATGAACTGGATATTTGATATGCAGGAGATCAATCTGAGTGTAAATTTCTCTGAGATACAGACAAACCACTGGACAGTAAATCTGTGTTAAAGATGTGAGCTAGCATTTTTTTTAGATATTTAAAGCACCATTCAAGATCATACAAAGGTAAAATACCTCTATTTTTAGGAGGAAAGCAGATACATTTTTATATCTCTGGGATATTGCTCAAACTGGACATAAAGCTGGAATGTGTCCAGAGGAGAGCAACTAAAATGATTAAACTTCTGGAGACCATGATCTATTATGAGTGTCTTAAAGAACTAGGTATGTTTAGCCTGTAGAAAAGAAGGCTGAAAGGAGACATGATAGCCATGTATAAATACATGAAAGGGGGCCTTAAGGAAGAGAGAGCAGGCTTGTTTTCTGCTACCCTTAAAATTAGAACTTGGAGTAATGTGTTCAAATTACAGGAAAGAAAATTCCACCTGAACATTAGAAAGAACTTCTTAACCATTTGAGCTGTTCAACAGTGGAACTCTCTGCCTCAGAGTGTGGTGGAAGCTCCTGCCTTGGAAACTTTTAAACAGATGTTGGATAGCCATCTGCCAGGGATACTTTGACCATGCTTTCCTGCATGGCAGGGGTTAGACTAGATGCCCCATGTGATCTCTTCCAACTCTATGATTCTATGAAATGGCACCAATGCACACCATGTTCCAATGCACAATGTGGCCTAATGTACATTTTGTTCTGATGGACAACATGACTTGATACTCAACATGGCATGATGCACAACATGGCCTGATACACATGTGCAGTAGGACATGTTGTGTCTGTGGAAAAGTTGTCAAAAGGACATATTGACATTGGGACACATTTCACAATGAGATCTATTTTTCATAATGAGTTTGTCTTGTGTAGTGTTCTGTTGTGCATCATCACAATTCACTAGCATTGTGTCTCGTATCAGTAAGGTAACACTACTGGTTTGGCAAGTGTTTGCGAATAGTTTTTCAAAAAATGCATGTGTACAACTGCAACAATTTGACTGGTTTTCTTTGGATTGTTTAGATAATTTACTTAGTTACCTATGTACCTGGCAGTAAACTATGAGCATCACCTGTGGTTCATTGGGTTGATTCCTTGTCCCAGATTAGGAAACTGAACCAGCACACTGGGTTACTACATATTGGCACAGAAATGTAAAGAAGATTTTTCTCTTGGCTGTCTGTAAATCAAGGGTGGGGAAAAGTTGTCCTATTGGTTATGGGAATCACCCAAATTCCACTTTAGTGTCACACATAGCAGTTTGCCAATCTCCTAAAGACACATAGAATACCCCATTTTTTTAATTATGGAAGATGGTCTGTTAGCACTCTGCTTTTCAGAGGTATTGGCTAACATAGCTCCACTTGCTGCCACAGAGGAATGAATACTATGCCTCCAAATGTCAACTGTAAAATATTTGGCACATCCAAGAACGAAGAGAGAATAGGATTACTTGACTCAGCAATGGTTAAGCCTTCAGCTAGACTTTTATTTTCAAGCATTTAAAGATGCTCCTTGTAAATCTGCTGCATCCACTTGAAAACATGTCAATTGAAAGGAAGAGAACAATCCAGAATGTAATGAAGAGGCTGATCTTATGCTTACCAACATGTTACTTCTGTTCAGAGAGAGCTGTAATTCTGTTAAATTGGAGCCCCTCTGAAAGGAGTTGTTGCTTGCTGATATTGAAAACAACATCTGAATCCCAAAAGCAAGGTGGAGAAACCTTGGATCATTAGAAACTTTGAATCCCATCTCCTGGCCAATGGTGAAATCTTGTGGAAATTTTAGCACAAAATATATAAAGAGCTAGAGGTTCCCCCTAAAGCAGCTTCATGTAACCTACAGTTCCCAAGAAAATGCTTTCTTTTTCTTTATTTTTTGGAATAGTCTGTTGTAGCTATATTACATTGCAGATTTTGTAAGACTTGAAATGGATGTAATTGGGGAACAGGGCTTTATTTGTGATGGACTATTCTGATCTGAAAATTCATCCTAACACAAGTTGCCCTAGACATTAGTCAGACACCTTCCAAAATCATGTGTGTGATATAGAATGACCTCTGTATCCATCGAGCATATGTTTCAGAACTTACTATAGAAACAGAAAATCTTTAATAGTAATGCACTCTATTGCAGTGATCCATCTGTGTCAAAAGTTTCCATAGAGTCTCACTGGAGGACCTAGAAAATTCCTATAAAGGTATCCTCTAGGAATTTACCCAGTTTTCCAGAAAGACTTTTAGCAGAAGAATCACTTGGACCTAAAAAAAAAATCATCTACCCACATCTAACATATTTTGTTAAATGTTGCTAATGGGAACTGAAAAAGTAAACTGTGATAAGAACTGTGACAGTGATAAAGATAAATGTTTACATCTGTCAACATTTGCTGACCAGAAACTGATTAACTCTAAAGGAAATGATCTCTGTTAGTGTTTACATGATTCAAATACAATGCTCTTTCAAGTCAAGACTAGAACACAATGGTTCATTACCTGAAGATCAACATCCATATCAGGAGATGAAGATTCAAGATTATTTCAACAGGACAATTATGTATGACATCAGCAGTATATTCCTATAAAAGACTCAATCTAATAATTCTCAAGTGTGACAGACAGCAGAGCTGTTCAACTGCCTCTCTGCTCCATAGGAAGGACAGAGATTGTGTATGCAGTGGCAGATCTGCTATGGGAAAGCAGGATTCGGTACACTTCGGGCTTCTTTTTAGAGGGAAGAGAAAGGAGTGCCTTTTAAAATTATGATACATTATCAGGCAATCAGTTTCTGTTGTAGGGAAAACACAGATATGACATTGTGCTTAAGGAAAGAAGTTTTGGCATTATGGAAGTTTTGGAACTATGCATTGGCTGACTGAGGGAAGCAGGGTCTGGCCTAACAGGTGCTATTCTCCAAGGAGTGAGGAAGGATATGGTAATATTTGGATGCATGAGGATGGGTGAATGTTCATGGGTGCATGAATACTGAGTAAAAATGTAACCTCTCTTTGACTTTTTGTTAGCCGATATAACTGTAAGCTGTTTGTGAATCATGTAGTTATTCACAATGTAGTTACATAGAATCTGTATGTCTATATGTCTAAATATTGTTCTGTAAAGGTTCTGATATACCCTCTCACAATAAAAATTGCAATAAAAAGATCCTGGTTTAAAAATTATTCATGACAAATGTGTGTAGATGAAACTACAAGTATCTGTCTAGCATACTGTATTCCCATTCAATTCCTAAGGAGTTTTCCCTTTTTCCTGATTTATGAGTGCACACTTCAAAGATTTGGGCCCTTCTTTCCCAAATCTAGGCTTCAGGATTGTAATCTTTGAAGCAGTGTTGTATGACTACCTAGCAAAAAACAAACAAACAAATAAAAACAGTTAAGATTCTAGTTAAGGGAAACTAGAAGAATTACCAATAAAATGCATGCATTTCAGGTTCATGAACTATACAAATGCATGAAAACATCAACATCAAGAAACCTACAGGAAGTCACAATACAGCTCATCTATGTCTTTTTTTAAAAGGGAATGTCTAAGAACTTTCCATACACCAAATATGGAGATGGTGCATGAGTGCATGCTGAGTACAACAGAAGTTGGGTGGAATCTATGAAAGCAGGGGGGAAATCAACAAATAGCAACAAAGTGTTTGTGTGCAGTAGGGGTGGTGAACAACTGGAGAGATGTTGACTGTACTTTTAATAAAGCTAATTCTATTGTCAGGGAGAGGGGGGTAAATGTTTGGGTCTGCCTAACACAGTGGTTCTCAACCTGGGGTCCCCAGATGTTTTTGGCCTACAACTCCCAGAAATCCCAGCCAGTTTACCAGCTGTTAGGATTTCTGGGAGTTGTAGGCCAAAAACATCTGGGGACCCCAGGTTGAGAACCACTGGCCTAAGAGATAGAAAAGGATGAGAAGAAAAGGAGGAAAGAAATGGAAAGCACTGGTACAGAAGGGATGGGGTGCCACCAGCAGCCGTGTTGAGAAACTTGAACCGGAAAAGGTAAAAAAGAATTTCCCCTCCCCACAAGGGAAATGAGAGTAGGCATTTGAAGACCAAATGAAATTGTGTGAAGGAAATAGATGTGGGGGAAGCAGATAGTCATAATTTATGTATGTTGACTTTGAGAACGTATGATACCACAATGGACTGCAAACTATCTTCCTCTGAGAAGGTTGTGTATACTACTTTTTTTCACTCCAATTCCATGGGATTTCATAAAACCCCAAAATCTTAGAGTTGGAAGGAGCCAAAAAAGACAATTTTACCCAACTCGCTGACATGCAATAATATGCAACTACAGTGGTATTGACAGATATTCATTAACCAATGCTTTAGAACATCTAAAGTAGCCTCTGAAGTAATCTCGCTTACTATCAACCATGTTTATAGTCTTCTTTATGTTTAGATGGAATAAGTTAGGGTTGTTGTAGGTTTTTCCGGGCTATATGGCCATGTTCTAGAAGCATTTTCTCCTGACGTTTCGCCTCCATCTATGGCAAGCATCCTCAGAGGTAGTGAGGTCTGTTGGAAGTAGGCAAATGGGTTTATATATCTGTGGAATGACCAGGGTGGGGCAAAGAGCTAGGTGTGAATGTTTCAACTGACCACCTTGATTAGCATTGAATGGCTTGGAAGTGCCTGGGGGGAATCTTTTGTTGAGAGTGATTTGATGTGCCTGATTGTTTACTCTCTGTTGTTTTGCTGTTGTAATTTTTGAGTTTTTTAATACTGGTAGCCAGATTTTGTTCATTTTCATGGTTTCTCCCTTTCTGTTGAAATTGTCCACATGCTTGTGGATTTCAATGGCTTCTCTGTGTAGTCTGACATGGTGGTTGTGAGAGTGGTCCAGCATTTCTGTGTTCTCAAATAATATGCTGTGTCCAGGTTGGTTCATCAGGTGCTCTGCTGTGGCTGACTTCTCTGGTTGAAGTAGTCTGCAGTGCCTTTCATGTTCCTTGATTCAGAATAAGTTGGAATAACTTATCTTGCAATTTGATTCCATTGGTTTGTGATGTAAATCCATTTCTACATACATACATACATACATAGTTACATATACATACATACACATACATATAGATCTATCTATCTATATCTGTTTAAACTGAAATATCTGTCTTTATAGTTCACTTTTGCTCAAATTTCTCTAATTTTCTATTCTAGGTCTACTTTTTATCATTTATTCATCTAATCTCTATCAAGGCTGTGGAAGAATAGATGAATATTTGGTTAAAGATGATGTGGGCAAACATATACCACATTTAATTAGATTAACTGTCAGGAGTGTGAACATGGAAAAGGTGTAGACTAAATATATGATGTTCCTTATGCTTTTATGATAAAAGAGTTATTTTAAGACATTGCTGTTGCTGTGATTGCTTTAGATACATCTTCCAAGGAACCCAGTGCTGACCCTTCCCTGTTATCTTTCTTTCTATAGCCAAATACTTTTTTTTTCATTTCAGAAGCTTTTGGCAATGGACTGAATGCTAAAAAAATGAGACTTTAATATTTTTTCCACTATCTGTAATTTTAAAAAAGAATGAACTCAAAATTACTTTTAATCCAATTGAGTTTCAGGAGAATTAATTTCACTTTGTTTTGATCTTCTAATTTAATGCCCTGCCCGATTTATTGGGCAGAGAAATTGCGGTGGCAGGCCTCTTTCTTGACATGAAGCCCTGCATTGTGTACTATCTCCACTTGCCTTTTGCTGGACAGCCAATCGGGCAGACACTTCTCTGAGCCAGACCAAAGGACTTTTTTGCTCTGGTCCATCTATTGATCATAAAAATTGGCTCATTCAACTCAATTTCCTTTGAGCTATATCCACCCTGCCACTCTCATATACTTTTTTTTTTTTTGCATTGTTGCTGTTACGTTGCAGTTCTTATGTTGCAGCTGTTTCTTTTCTTTGCAACTTCATAATCAACTTATGGGTGGTTGGCATGGGTCCTGGATCTTGTACATGATTCTCCCCCCTCCTGGGGAGGGGGTGCGGCATGGATGGAGCCTGCACTACAACAGCAACAACAACACTTTATTTATATCTGCCCTTCTTGCCTCGAAGGGGACTCAGGGCAGAACATAATACACATACATGGCGAGCATTCAATGCCACTTTTTTGGATGGGACAAAGACAGACAGAATAGAAGGGAGGCATATATTGTATTGTGTTGACATCCAAGTTGAACATCCAGCTTGTCGGCACCTTTGGAAGTTGCCAGCCACAGGTGGCGATGTCGCTCCATCCTCTATGAGGAAGACCCTTCAGGACTTCCTTCTTCCTTTTGGTCACCGACATTCTTTGATCTTTTTCTTTATGGCATTGTAAAATACTTCCCCCGCATTAGTGGTACCTAAATTCTCTAATCACAGCTGTAAGCTGTTTTTGATCTGCTTAGGAAAACAGTGAGCAGGGCTGATAGTTGGGTGCTCACACCAAGCTGAGGCTTTGAACTTGTAACCTTTTGGTTGGTAGATCTTATCATTGCTGGTGCTACAGCTCTCCCTATCATCTTCCTCTGTGTATCGGTTTAGCAGAGGGCTGTTTGATACCTTGATCCAGGACCTATGTGTGGCTGCCAACCCTGTTTCAGTTGTAACAAATTAAAAACGTTGTTGTCTTTGGTTATCTGAACAACGTGTGAAACTGTTTCCATGGTTGGATCTGGAGGATAGTCACCTCTGCTCACACCATTGGCTGGCATACTGTTAGTGATATATAAGGAAAACTGGGATTATCAGTAGAAATGTCTTCTTGAACACTATCCAAAACTTTGTATTGTTGAAGGCTTTCATGGCTGGAATCACTAGTTTCTTGTGGGTTTTTTTGGGCTATAGGGCCATGTTCTAGAGGCATTTCTCCTGACATTTCGCCTGCATCTATGGAAAGCATCCTCAGAGGTAGTGAGGTGAAACTTTCCAAAATTTTCCTTCCAAGATAGCTGTCAAGCCTGATGGTGTTCATGGGGAAGGAAGTGGGGTAACTCAAATTATTAAGAAGTGGCCTGTCTTGACAACAGCTGCAGTGAAAGGAAAGAAAAACAAGGTTATTCAAGATGGAGAGCAACCTTGCTTTTCTTCTCACAGCCAAGACAGTCAACATCTTAGGATCTGAGTTGCTTTCTTATCCCTCCCCCACCAGGGTATAGCCATAGAATATGCACCCTGGTACATGACAGGGACTAACGGGGAACATTTAGTGTTGTGCATTTCTTTATCACATAGTTGTTGTACTTATACCTTTCCCTCTATTTCATTTTAGAGGAGCTAAATGCAATGATACAGATTGGCCCAGAGATTAATGATAGCAGTAGAAGCAGCAATGGCAACAGTATCAGCCATTTGAGAGTGGAAAATGCTGCCTCGGGAATGCTTTGATTGTATATTCCTGCATAGCAGGCGATAAAAATGGATGACCCTTATGATCTCTGTGAACTTTATAATTCTAGTTCTTATCATTAATTATATTATATTAATTAATTAATTTTATTTAATTAACACCTCACAACTCCAGGTGTTTTTGGAGGAAATTGATTATTTGTGATGTAAATAAACTAGAAAATACTGCTGATTTTCATTGAAGTCTGTTAGGTTTTTTTTTTTTTAAAAAAAAAAGCTTCAACAATATGTTGCTTGCTATGTAGGGTAACATTCCACTTTAGATATCATGTATACAAATTTGTATGGTTATAGGGACTTGTTTAAAGTTGCTATAGGGACTTGTTTAAAAGGCACAACTTAAAAACCAATCTTTTTATTAGTGGCATAACATGGCCTTCCTCCTCAGGAAAAATAAAAATAACAAAGCTTTTAGAATAATTGGTATAAAGAGTCAAACAATTTAACTTCATAACAGACAAAGAAGGGTATAATTTTTGCACCCTTCATGGGAAGACTGTTCACCACCCCCTGGGACAAATAACAAGGTTTATTGACCCACTGCTTGATGATCTGCTTTATACAGAGAAACCCAGTTATTATTACTACACTGTAGTTATGAGTTATATTATTCCCTGTTCCAGATGAGCCAGAAATTTCATCATTTTTTGTTGAGTTGAGACTTGGTCAGAGACATTTTGCAAAAGTATGGCTGCTAAGGGCAACCACACTCACCTAAGTCAAGGTGCATCATATGTACACTGTTCCCTCACTACTTCGTGGCTCACTTTTCACAGACTCGCTGTTTTGTGGTTTTTCAGTATGGACTTAAGAGCGTTTGTCTGTATGGAGAGGTTGTTTCTGCAGATAAAGCCAGAGCCAAGGATTAAGTGAACAACACGTTCAAGGAGGGTTAGGTAATGTATAAGTCTATGGGGATGGTTTATAAAAACTTAAAATAGTGTATAACTACTAAAATAATGTATAAATATTAAAATAAATATAGAGTCCCTACTTTGTGGATTTTCACTTTTCGCAGGTGGTCCTGGAACGTAACACCCGCGATAAGTGAGGGAACATTGTACCATCATTTTATGTTATTTTTTGCACAAAAAGTAGACTATTCTACATCCCAGATAATAAAAAGGATAAAACAAAAATATAATGCAGCATGACCCCCATATCTGCAGGGAATACATCTCTGAACCTATCACAGATAATAGTGAACCTTACTGGATAGCATGGCTTCTGCTAGAGTTCCTCTGAAGGATTTAAAAAGATGTATCCTCTTGAAGAGTTTCTGTGTCCTCCAGAGGAACTGTTTGATACCTTCTGGAAGAAGCATAGCAAATAATTGTCTGGAAGACCTTCAAAATTCTTAGATAGGACATTTTTTTTAGATAAGGATTTCATGATTGCCATGACAACAATGGGGCTGACTCAAATAATATCTGGTCCCACTCATCAGGCGGGACACACATTGGACCTTGTTTTTATTGTTGACGGTGGAACAGTCAGAGTGGAAGAGCAAAACATTCTTCCACTGTCATGGTCTGACCATCATCTGATCAGTTTAAGATTAACTGCACCCGCCAACCTCTGCAGGGGTGGTGGACCCATTAAGATGGTCCGCCCCAAGAGGCTTATGGATCCTGAAGGACTCCTGAGGTCTCTTGCGGATCTTCCTCTCTTGGAGACTGACGATCCTGTTGACGCCCTTGTTGATCGCTATAATAGCGAGATGTCTAGGGCGATTGACATGATCGCTCCCAAATGTCCCCTCTCGTTGCGCAGAACCACACCGACTCCCTGGTTCACCAAGGAGCTGGCTGTGGCGAAGTGCTGGAGGAGGGGTCTAGAGGGCATCTTGAGGAAATCCCATGGTGTGTCTGACCAAGCACAGGCTAAAGCCACTATTAGGGCTTACTCCGTGGCTTTGTGAGCAGCCAGAAAAGTATTCTTGACTACTCACATAGCGTCTGCAACAAATAGACCATCGGAGTTGTTCCAGGTTGTTGGGGAGCTTCTCTGCCTCCTGAGGTTGAGGAGCTCCCTGGTGACTCGGCAACTTGGTGCAGCAATTTTGTGCAACACTTTGCAGGCAAAGTTGCTCAGATACGCCTTGAGGTGGACTCCAGCTTAAACGCAGTGCCAGATGAGGTAACTGAGGCATCTGTCTGTTCAATCTTATGGGATTCTTTCTGCCTTGTTCAACCTGATGATGTTGAGGGGATCCTTGGGACGGTGAGAGTGACCACTTGCACACTGGATCCTTGCCCATCCTGGCTAGTTAAATTGGTCAGAGAAGGGTTGTTGGAATGGTTTGTCGCAATAATAAATGCTTCACTGAGCCAGGGGAAATTCCCATCCTGCCTTAAGCAGGTGGTGGTAAAACCTCTACTTAAGAAAACCTCCCTGACTCCGACTGTATGCAACAACTACAGACCAATTTCCAACCTCCCTTTCTTGGGCAAGGTTCTTGAGCAGCTGGTTGCCTTGCAGCTCCAGGGGTTCCTGGATGACACTGATTTTTTGGATCATTCACAGTCTGGCTTTAGGTCTGGGCACACTGCCGAAATGGCTTTGGTCGCCTTGGTGGATGACCTCCACAGGGAACTGGATAGGAGGAGTGTGACCCTGCTGATTCTCTTGGATATCTCAGTGGCTTTCGATACTATCGACCATGGTATCCTTCTGGGGAGGCTCGCTGGGATGGGACTCGGGGGCACGGTTTGGCTGTGCCTCCGGTCCTTCCTGGGGGGGGGGGGTCGTTCCCAGCTGGTGAAGCTGGGGGACTCTATTCTGTCCCCTATGCTATTTAACATCTACATGAAACCGCTGGGAGAGGTCATCCAGAGTTTTGGAGTGCGGTGACATCTCTATGCAGATGACACCCAACTCCACTACTCTTCCATCTGACTCCAAGGAAGCCCGGAGGATGCTGGACCAGTGCCTGGCTGCTGTGATGATCTGGATGAGGAAGAACAAGCTGAAGATCAATCCTGACAAGACAGAGGTCCTCCAGGTCAGTCATTCGGCTGATCAGGGTATTGGGTGGCAACCTGTGCTGGATGGGGTTGCACTCCCCCTGAAATCACAGGTCTGCAGTTTGGGGGTATTCCTGGACTCAGCGCTGACGCTTGATGCACAGGTGTCGGAGGTGGCCGGGAGGGCTTTAGCACAATTAAAACTTGTGCACCAACTGCGACCTTACCTCGTGAAGTCTGACTTGACCATGGTGGTCCATGCCTTAGTTACCTCTATACTGGATTACTGCAGTGCTCTCTACATGGGGCTACCCTTGAAGACGGCCCAGAACTTACAACTTGTCCAACGTTCAGCAGCCAGATTAATAACTGGGGCAACTTACAGGGAGCGGTCAACCCCCCTGTTTAAGGAGCTCCACCGGCTGCCATTTATTTTCCAGTACCAATGCAATGTGCAGGTTATCACCTATAAAGCCCTAAACGGTTTGGGACCCGCCTACCTTTGTGACCGTATCTCCCTCCATGAACCAACTCGGGCCCTCCATTTTTCTGGGGAAGCTCTTCTTTCACCCCTGCCAGTCTCACAGGCTTGACTGGTGAGTACAAGTGAGAGAGCCTTTTCCTCCATGACTCCTTGACTCTGGAACTCACTACCTGGAGAAATTAGGAAAGCCCCTCCCCTAGAAACCTTTAAAAAGAACCTTAAAACCTGGCTCTTCCACTGCACATTTGATGAATAGATTTACATCCTCACACTAGTGTTCAGCCTCAGTTTGACTCCACAACCTCCACTATAATGAGTCCTCCTCCGCAAATAATCTGTTTCTTTCTTATCTCATCTGAATTTTTAACCAGTTTTAAATCAGTCTGTCTTTTATCCATTACATGTAGCCCGCCCATTGTCATTGTCCCTATTGTAATTTTATATTGCTATGTTTCCATATGTAATTACGTTGTTTATTGTTTGCGTTTTTGGTTTTATTTTATGTAATTGTTGACTGGGCTTGGCTTCATGTAAGCCGCTCCGGGAAGATGGTGGCGTGGTGTAAAATTTATTATTATTATTATTATTATTATTATTATTATTATTATTATTATTATGTGAAACTACAGGAACTGATTTTGTGAGTATGGGAGTTGCACTGTAATACAGCCAATAATTTGTTGCTTGTTCATGCAGTGAAAGCTGGTGGATCCAAGATCTGTTGAATAGTGATCCCTCTGGATTTTAGTCTAAACTTTAAAGGAGCTAGCAAAGATACTGAATCTATCTGGGGAACAAGTTTCAGCACCCATGGGCAATGAAATTAAAGTCTGTAAAAGCAAACTATTTTCTATTGACATTAGAACCACATGCTTTCCTACTCTCATTAACATCCAAATCTATTCACTGAGGAAGCCTAATGATCTGGCTTCCTCTGATAAAAACAGATTGACATTTGCACATTTTCTTGCTAAGCACTATGGGAAGAACTTAAGATTGATTAGGAGGAAAGATCAAATATGGCGGAAAGGAAGATTAACAAATTTGCTCAATGAACTAGAGAACTTTGAATGCTTAGAAGAACAAACATAAGTAGGCCTGTTATAGCCCTTTCCATGATGAGAACTTTTGAAGCTATTGGATTTGGACTGTAAGACATAGCTCAGAAGCTCTTAGAAGCTATTATAAGGACTCATCAATGTGCTAAAATTTCTCCATAAATCATAGATCTGGAAGAGACCACAAGGGCCCTCCAGTCCAACATTCTATCATACAATCAAAGCTGACAAATAGCCACCCAGACTCTGTTTAAAAATGTACATCATATTCCAATGCTGTGTATTCCATGGTCAAATCGTTCTTACCAACATGGGATTCTTCTTAATGTTATAATTCCTGAGCATTAATCAGTAGGGATTATATCAGACTCAATCCTATTGTTAGTCTTGATTAGAGTAAACATATTGAACCGTTACATTCTGACTTGTCAATTAACAATTGATTTAACAAATTTACTCTAGTTGGTCCTGGTCAACAAAACTGCTATCTGACAAGCCTCAAGACACCTAGATGTCGTCTGAGCCTAGCTGTAATCCTCAGAGTAGAAGGAGGGAGTGCCAGTTTTCTTAGGGACAACTTATTAGTCTGTCTACTTCATCACACTAGAGAAAAAAATCCACTTAAAATCCATTTTCTGCCTCCTGCAGAATTCTGGGGTGTGTAGTTTAATGAGGCTGTTAAAGGCACCTCACTAAACTACAAACCCCAAAATTCTGTAGAAGGCAGAAACTGGATTTTAAGTGGATTTTTTCTCTAGTGTGATGAAAGAATGAGACACCTCTGTTGGAACAGGGTTTTCTGGACTACCATTGTCTTGAAGGATGATTTAAGCCCCAATGACTTAACAACAGACTTGTTCCTGGTGGAGATGAAAACTGCAAGAACTGGCATGCTGATATAAATCAGCTCGGCTATCTAATATTTATGGCATCTCCTTGGGGCCCTGGGAAGGGTAACTGCTACAATGAGTGTTTGCACTTGGGCATTTACAACTCTGCCACTGTCAGCTATAACCCACTGCTTTTGTTTGGTTTTCTTTCCCTCAGATAGAACAGAGCATTTTCCCCCAAATAGAAGAGAGCATTTTTAGCAGAATTGCTTAATACTGAGCTGTGAACACATTTTCTTTTTTGCCTAAAACTCTGAAATGTCAGTGGCTAGAAAAGCTAACATCTGGGAACTCTTTGCTTCCACTACAGAAATCAATACGATACTTAGAAAAGATCTCTCAATAGCATACACACATTTTTTTTCCTGAAGATTTAATACCAGACTTGCTAAATTGGCCAAGAGTAGTAATTTTACTCCAAGATGCTTCTCAGGGGAAAGGGGGCAGATTAGACATCAATGGGAAGTACATGATGAAGTGCAGTGCCCTCCAAATGTTGTCTTTTGTGCCAGGATCCAGACAGCACCTTCAGTATGCACAAGTACGCACCCTTGGGGCACACTTCAGATGCAATGCCTCATGCAAGTTGCTTGGTTTCTATGATTTCCAGAAGCAACTTAACTGTGAGAACAGTGGAGTGGAAAACGCTTTCTGAAGGGGAGTACTGACGTTCCAATACTATTTGGCTCTCCTCTTTTAATTTTTTTTGCTCTTGCCTAATTGGGTTTCTTTCTTTCTTTTTTTTAAAAAATCTTCATTCATTTTTTTAAACATTCCAAATCAGAATATAAAAAGAAACAATTACAGAGAGTGCCACAAAGCCATAAAACTTACTTTACAGAAAAAATGTCCAAAAAACCATCCTACCATAAAATCCTGCTACAGAAAGGTCAGCAAAATAAAATGCAGAAAATTGATCAGGAATTAAAAATGAATTGTAAATGCAGGAAGAAAAAGCTAGTGTCAAAAACACTGAGATAAACAGAACCATGGCTAAATTCTGAAAAGAAGAAAAAAGAAAGAAGAAAAAGAGTTCCCTTTTTAAAAAAAGATAATCCAAAAGGAAGTTCAAATTGATAAGGCTCTCTTTTTGCATTATCCAAAATTCAGACTGAAGGAGTCATTAGTGGAAAATTCTGCAGATGACATTTAAGCATGGATAATCGTATCTATCCATCCAGAGAAAAAGGCAACTTGGGAGGGCTAATACGCAAGTCTATCACTACGTTTCAAAGTCAGGATTGTCCATGTCATCACATGCACATTTTTTGGTCGGAATAGGGTTTTAAGCGCACCTTTTAAAACTGCTTTTTTCTGTTAACCTGATTCTGGCAGCACTTTCCTCAAATGTCATTTAGCCACCCACCCTTTTTCCCCAGTTACTTTTGGGGTTTTAGGCGTGTGTAGAAGGGCTCTTAGTATCCTTAGTACTATCTATGAAGAGCAACTCTTGCAGGTTCCTAAAGGAGGTGATTGCTTTCCAGTGTGAAGTCAAGTCAGCTGATTCTTTTATCTCAAGAGTCAATTGGTGCTGATGACTATAAATTAAGTTCAAAAAAGTCATATCTTTAATAATTCTGGGAGAGGTCGGTTGAAAGGAAGTTGGCCAATTTAGTGTTTTAAATGTACTGTTCCTGCATCCATCTAATTATGAGATCTAGGGAATTTCTTTGCTTCCACATTGATCCTGGATGATAATCTGGCCAATCTAGCAGGCTTCTTTGCCCTAATCTCCTTACATTCATCCCCCACCACTTAGTTATGTAGTAGACTGATGAAACTCGTTTGGATGTATCAAACAATCTGTTCAAAATTTGTCAATTTTCTTGAGATTTATCTAGCACAAAGTTTCTTCAGTTTGTCTGTCTCCTGTCCTCTCTTTTCATGAAGCAGGGCATACCCAGGTCAGCAACCAAAGGATTAGCATATTGATGAAAAATGTGCAAGCAATTCCTATAGTGCTTGCAATTTTTTAAAGTCCATGCATCAGCTGTCATAGTCGGCAAGGCATTTTTCATAATGTTAACAATTATGTAAAAAAAAAAAAAACCAACCCCAAAACAAAAAAAAAAGTTCTTGCATATATAAAAATAGAGGTGGAAAGAAAATGTTTGCAGGTTCTCATTCTTACACATGAGCATAAGTGAAAAGTTGTATATGGACTGTGAAAATCCCCAAACACCACTTATTGGTAAGCAGCCACTGTAGTTGATGGAGGGCCCATTCCCCTGTTGAGTGAAAAGTGATTGCTGATGTTCCCTTCTTGCACAAGCAATCTCTGGTGTACAGGGATTTTCAATGGGATTCCTTTTCTGCCTGTCACTCTGGAGATCGCTCATGGAGGGGCTGGGAATGTCAGGCAGCTCCTTCTCAATCTGGAGGGGAAAGGATTCTTATCAATCACAATAGTTGCTTACCAGTAAGTTGGATTTGGGGAAGCCTGGTTAGAAATCACTGTAAATGCCTCATGTTACTACAAATCCCATCATTCCATAGGATAGAGTAATGGTAGTTAAAGTGATATCAAAGTTCTATAATTTAATAGAGCTTTCTTCCCTAAAGTGTTAAATCAAGGATTTAGAAGGAGAACTACCACTCTTACTATTTATATCGCCTCAGCTCTCTGAAGACTTACTGCAATATGATTGTATGAGTATGATGGGCTCATCTACCAATGGAAAATAGTACAAAATAAAGCAAAAGCAGGACTAAAGTACAGCAAGTGAAGAGTACAGAGAGCAGTTTATGCCTACCCTTGTAATGTGTTTATTCAAAATCTTCCAAAGAATCAAGTGATAGTGGCTGGCATCTTACATTGCTGTTACAGATTTTTTACTTCTTACATCTTCACCCATACTCTATATGCACAATAATGATACTATTGCCATGATCATAAATGTCCCTCTTAACCTACCTCAACAGCCAGAAATTGCATTGAACAATGACAGTCTGTTATGCTGTTGACTGGAATGCAGCAAGGTGCCATTTTATTCCTTATCCACCTCTCCTCATGGCCTGAGGAAGGGGTGTGTGTGTGTGTGTGTGTGTGTGTGAAGAATGACTGGAGAAACTGCAAGTCGCTTCTGAAGTGAGAGAATTGGCTGCAGGATGCCCAGGTTGCCTACAGGATGCCCGGATGTTTTACCATCATGTGGGAAGCTTCTCTTATGTTCCTGTATGAGAAGCTGGAGCAGATAGAAGGTTATGACATAGCTAAAACACATAATCATTACATAAAATGCACATATTAAAATGTATTCCTACAAAAATACACAGAATGATGATTAAAATATAGTGGATAAATGGCACGAGTTTAAAATTCATTATTAAAATTGGCTGGGTAGGCCTGCTGGAAGAGATGGATCTCCAATTGTGTCTTAAATCTCAACAGTTGATCTCGCTGTTGGAGCTCTTCTGACAGGCCATTCCACATTCTTGGACACAGTTACACATTGACTACTACAGTAGACCCTCCACATGTGTTGTTTTGACCTTTGTAGATATTGTTATTAATGCTAGAATCGTACTGGAAAATCTAGGGAGAAGATCTTTTTGGGAAGCTCTAGATATGTCTATGTTCTCTTGTGGAAGTTGACCATAGGGTTACACTGGAGGACCTAAAGAAATCTAGAGAAGATTTTCTCATTTGGTATATGGGAATATGATATCTGAGACAGGAAAAGTGGTAACATAATTTATGAAAGTGTGACAAATGTGCATACAAATTGGATCCAGCTGGTGGAATGTAACAGAGCCCAGAGGAAATTAAAGACATCAGATACCCTTCATAAGGCTTCCAGTATTGGCAATAATTACAAATCAACTAATGCTGCAAATCCTATCCATGTTTAATCAGAAGTAAGTCTCAGTGAGTTCAGTTGGTGTTTCTTCAGATAACACCAAGAGTTGCTCCTTCAGATGGCAATCCTATGAATACTTATTACCCTTCAGCAGTAAGTCCTGGATCCCCTTCGGGGTGAGAAGGGCGGGGTACAAGAACCCCAAATAAATAAATAAATAAATTCAGCAGGATTTACTTCCCACATGAATGCCAGTAGAAGGAAACTGAACATTGTATTACAGTGGGTCCTTGGTTTGGTTCAAGGTCCCTCCATGGATATCAAAATTTGTGGATGTTCAAGTGTACCTTATATAAAATGGCAAATTATATTAGGAGAGACAAGAGGGGAGGAAAGAGAGACTGGGATTGAGATCCATGAATGGTTGAATGTAAGGATATGGGGGCTGACTGTATACATTGTTTGAAAAGCTTATACTCCA
Source organism: Anolis sagrei ordinatus (assembly GCF_025583915.1). Classification (NCBI taxonomy): domain Eukaryota; kingdom Metazoa; phylum Chordata; class Lepidosauria; order Squamata; family Anolidae; genus Anolis; species Anolis sagrei. The sequence continues at coordinate 336,479,160 of NW_026844366.1, forward strand.
CTTATTTTTCTCACTAGGTGTTTACTAGCTCAGAAGAACAAGACAGAGCCACCAAGGACATTTGTTTACCAAGAAAAGGTCCAAACCAGTTTAATATTGGAAATGACTCATTAGACCCTCTCAGGTCTATAATAGTATCTTCTATGCAATGATAACAACAGGGCCACCCCTACAATTGGGCAAAGTAAGGCAGTTATCTGTATCACTTTAGAATCTGTGGAGATGCTAGATAGAGTTCTGTATTATGTAGGTCAAAAGCTCCCCTTTGTCCTATAAAGATAGTTTCAGGCCCTCACAAGCAAATCTACTTGTTATTGCTGACATTTGCCAATGTGGTGGATGTTTGCATTGTTATGTTCTCTTGGCATATACACTCTATTTCACAACATTCACTGGGAAGAATGCATAAAAATCATGGCACTTCTATGTCTGGGAAACCATGCTGAGATGGCATAGAATGCCTTCAGTGAGACAGTTCAGGATGAACATATGGAATCTGCTGAACCATGGAATTAGCTGGTTCACCATATTATAAGTTTTGAGCTGGTATTCTGATTGGGACATATTAGTAAATGTGTGCCAGAATTTGAATTGAGAAATTTTGAAATATCCATTCACCTAGGGAATGTGATGTTGCAGTGTATGGGCATCCATGTTAGATAGAAATGCCACGACATTTCCAGTCATAGGAAAGAAATACTGTGTGATGAACATGTGGAATATTGATAGCACCTGGGTAAGGACTGTGAATAAGGGGCGTGGTAATGGCTGAGTCATAACCATGGGATGTGTATTGCAAAGGGGTTGCATCAGCCATTGTCCCTTACGGATGACCTATCTGCAGGTGGCTATAAAAGAGGGGTGAAAGGTTCCATCTTTCTCTTTTCTGTGTGACTCATTGTGAGTATATGTCTATTCTGTATGTGACTCTGAGAATCTGATCATTTGTAAATACAAGCCTGAAAGTGGGTCTGCGTATTGTGAAGCATGTTTTTTGCTGTAAAAAGACTCTGCTGTATTTTGCTGGCTTCTGGGATATTCCCTATTTAGACAACAGCAGTTCAGGGAGGCCATCATTTGAATTATAAATCATCACATGAACCCATCCCATGACAATCAATTGTTAAATAGTTTTCACTTAGAGATACACCATAGCCCAATGCATTATGGGTGTCAATGAATACCCCAATGTTCTCCAGTGCACATCTGGATATTTGGTATGAAGTGTTGAAGCACAACAGGGGCACCCATTACATCCAAAAAATCTAATATGCACCAAAAATTCTAAATGCACACCAAAAGTTACCATGTTCATTGGAAGTGCCCAAATCACAACAGAATTTTCTTGCCAGTACTTAGATACATATCTGCACACTTCATTTTTTTCAGGTTTTTTGTGTGTTTCTGCAGTGCAGTTATGGATTTGTAAAGTTACAAAATATAGGCTGTGATGTAGGAGATCCGCTGTTATTATCATTATTGGATTTTGATTGTTGAAAGGGTTATTGTGAAGAAATAAAATAGAGGCATCTATATGTTACTATAGGTTCCTCAGAGGAAGACAGGGGGTTTCACACCACTCAGTACTGTGGAAGTGGTTGTTTCCCCTCGTGGTCAGCTGTGATTTGCACATGCGGTATATTCCTGTGCTCGCTCAGGCAGCAACGGAAAGATCTCGAGACTAATTTGATAGTTAGTATTTAGCTATAGCAGTAAAAGTGAGGGTCAAACTACATTAATTCTACAGTGTACAACCAACCTGAGACACAGCAAAAGGGGGAAAATATTCCCTTTCATCTATTAATTTGTTTTTAGCAAAATTGTACAAATCCCTAAGCTAGTTTCAGGAATTGTGACTTCATAAAATTGTTTCTCCAGGCTCTGGACTACAAGTAGAACTCTATGTGTATGTAAAACTCTAAGCTATGGAGTCTTTCAGATTGTGTGGGAATATTCAGGAAATACTCCTTCATATTAGCTGTCACACTCATGAGTAGTTATTTTACATGCATATTTATTGCTTTGTTTATCATACATAACTGCATAACCACTAAAATGACAGCAACACCACATGGCAACTCTGGCATTCCTGATGCTTGTTTAATGACTTTAGAATAGCAGGAAGCATATGGTGCACAAATGGACATTTTATGATCCCACAGAGTGTGCTATTTGACCAGATTGTGTTGTAGAAGAACAAGGTCAGGCCATAAAAGATACTCACCATGATCTATAGCTTTGAACTTAGATCGAAGAACAGGGTTATTTGCTCTCTGTGTATACACAGGACTTGAGCTTTGGTTAGTTTTGGACTAGGCATTGAATTTGCTTGTAGTAATACTAGAGAGGCAATATTGACAGTGTAGACAAAAGAGGTGGGTTTCCCCTTGTAGTGTGAATGCAGGAGGGTGAACATTGGATAAATGTTTCTGCACTATTTTTACTCATCTATTAATCCCACAATACATTGGATTTGAATTTTCTTTAAAGCAATATTTTAACTTCCTTTCTTGGCTAGATTTTGGAGGAAGATTTAGAACATAGTTAAAAATGTTCTAGGCAGGTTAGTGGAATTTATCAGGAACGTAGGTTGCTCCTAAACCTGAAAAATAAAAACAATGAATAATAAACCTGCCAGTTTCTTCTGAGCATGTAAATCAAGGATGGGAGTCTTCCAGATGCTTGTGCATTGCAGTTCTCATTAGTTTAGACACCAAAGCCAGTGGTGAAGAATATTAACAGTTGGAGTCTAAGAGCACCTGGAGAACCCTATGATATTTGCTGCATAGAATGCCATAACATTTTAAAATGACATCCCACAGTATTTCCCAAGCAACAGTGTACTGTTGCTCAGGATGTCCAAGATTAAGGAAGAGACACAGAAAAAGAGCTGGAAAGAAATCTTGTTCTGTCTTACTCTTGTTGTGAACCTATTGGAAGGTAGCAAAAGCAAAAGGGCAGAGCTGAATGCATGGAAGGCAAGTGTAATATGATGTATATGTGTAAAGGATGAGCTAGGAATTTGATCCAAGCTGGAATGGGATTTTGAAACTTGATCTGAGCTGGGTGAAATTCAGAGTAGTAGTTACAGTACCCTACACAGCTTAGATCCAACCTATCTGACAGACAGCATCTCTTGTTATGAGCCTGCTGAAACCTAAACTCCACAGGAGTCCTGCCATTGACACATATGCAGTTGGTGAGAATATGAGAGGGATTTCTCAGTGGCTTCCCCTGAACTTTTAAACTTCCCTTTGATGTAATTTTTCCACTAAGTTTATACTTAAAGGTAGTGATGCGTGATAATTCAGCAATTACTTTCTTCCTGCAATAAATGATTTAACAACCATACTGTTTTTGAAAGCTATTCACAATTTTGTGGCTGTGTGCAAAATTCACAAATGGTTGTTTTTGCACAGAAAAATTTAATCAGAGAAATCCCTGATTGGAGTTTTTTGTGTGTGCAGAAAACAGCATTTCCTGTGCAGGAAAATTTTTTCCTGTGCAGGAAAAATATTTCTGCATTAAAATATTATTGTCCACATAGACAATACTGTTTTCTGTGTAAAGCCACCATACATGAATTTTGAACTGTAAAGATTCTCATTAGTCGAGGATACTTTTCATTGTGCTTTTTCAACATTCCAAAAACATGTATTTTACCCATTTTCCAAATATTGTTAATGTTCTTTCCATCTGTACTCCTTCCCAACAAAACTTACAATGGGCCTTGCATTGCTCCCCTCCCATCGGCAAGTAAAGCTTTCAGTCCCAATCCTGGGGAAAAGGTTTGAAAATATAAATAAATAAATAAATAAATAAATTGTGAATCCTTACGTTTGAATTTTGAAGCTAGCTCAAGGTAATTTGACATCTTCCTAGAGTCTACAACATGGCAGGGTCAGAAATTTTACCACATTATGCACCATATTTTTTCTTCCAGAAAAAATCTTCCTGCTGTGCATTTTTATTTCCGGCTTCTTCTTGCTGCCTCTGTAGGTTTTTCCAAAAGCTACAGCCTTAAAATCCTTCCTGTTCCCATTAATAACATAGTATTTGCAGTCCATTCATCTGCTCCCTTTTTGGCTTATTTATTTATTTGAGTTCCTTGGTGAGATGCAATTCTTTCTTGGCAGCCCTAGCAAAAAGGCTGTTAGCATGGTTTCTGCTGTAAATAACTTACATTAGGGAACTGCTACAACAGCAGCAGTGACAACAAGAGGGGGAAAAATTCTGCGGTGCTCATTTGCTCTTTCAGTAGTACGCATAATGAGAGATGCTAATTAGATCACAAATCACAGGGAATGTGTTGAAATGGAGGCAATTTTGAGGCTCAGAGAATAACTCCAAATCTAATGAATGTTGAAGGTACCTATTAAATGTGTGGCCTTCTTTTCTTTCTTGGGGGTGGGAGAAAAGCATACAGTTCTCAAGATTCATCCCCTTAGCTCTAGACCCTTATAGAACAGAAGCCTGGTTGTTTAATTGTTCCTGTAAGTGATGGTTTCACTTGGTTATGAGTTTATGAGGCAGCAAATGACTCCTGCTCAGCAAATATCTTGCAGCTATTTATTACTGAATATACTTGGAGGAAAGAGAAAAGATAATATTTGTGCTCAGATGTGACGTGAACCAGTGAAAAATCGGCTACTTTCCCCTCCTGATGTCTGATGCAGTTTCCAGGTCCCAATAATAATAATATTTATTTAGGCTGTCAGCGTGCTTGGATCTTGGCTAATAGAATGGAAGCAAATCTTCACCTGCTCTAAACTGTCAGATAATTCCAGCAATATTAATAGACGGTGAATTCGAAGCTTGCTTGGCCTTTTATTTGTTTGCGGCATGTAGTCATTGCTTGAGATGTATTTCTTAAGTCAGGTTCAGTCCAAAGCAATATACAAGAAATAAATTAACTCACATTTAAGCAACGGCATAGCATGTGGAAGCTTGTTGGCAGTTCTGTTAGCTCTGCAGGTAAAATATTCAGCAGAAGGAGGAGAGGCAAAAGAAACTACAACTAGAAATGGTTACAGATCAAAATCATTGTAGATGAGGGTTAATCAAGATCAATTAAACAGACTAAGTCAATTTCAGAAGAAAATCAACCAGTGCTTTATAGATTATGGCACAGTCTTTGTGTAAATCATGAGAAGTTATTGTTCACTCTAAAGGAAATAGAAATGGAACAACATTTGATTATCCTGATGTGTAACATATAGTATGGACAAGAGACCACTTTCAGGACAGAAAATGAGGAAACAAAATGGTTTTCCATTAGTAAGTGATCATACAAGACCAGGATTTCGTTTCGGGGGGGGGGGGAATTTTTTTTCGGGGGGGGGGGGGGGGGGGGGGCTGAGTCTGAGTGAAAGAGGGTCTACCCTAGCAAACTTTTTGTATCATTACCCCAATACCCCCATGCATATGGGATATATTGAGTATGGTGATCAGATCATGATATGAATAAACATAACATTTTAAATAATGCACCAGTAAGGCCTTTTCGCGAACCACCATGAGAATTTTGGGGGGGGGGGCTGAAGCCCCTCAACCCCCCCGGCTAAATGCCTGTACAAGACCATATTTTGGTTAGGGAATTATCACAAAAATATTGGAGTATCCAAAAATAGAAATAGAATATTTTATTGAGCAGTTAGCTGACAGCAAGCAAAAAGGTGAAGTGTTGTGTAGCTGCAAAAGAATTTTTGAGTTTAGCAGGCAAAAATGCAGAGTTCAAACTTTAAGGTTACAAAAAAATGTTTATTTACAATAATTGGGTCTAAGCTTCTCTCTAACACCATAACTTCTAAGTTCCAAAACAAGAGGAAGATCCCTCCAAACACTACATCTCTTCAAACACAGATCAGAATGCAAAGATGTAAACAGCAGAAGTCTTAAAGGCATGCAACTTGAAGAGTATCCATTCTACTTCCTTAATCTGGATGAGAGGAGAGAGAGAGAGAGAGAGAGAGAGAGAACAAATAGATACATTCCAACTGACATTCAGGAGTCAGGAGAGATGGGGTTCCCTCAATCTATTTTAAAGCAAACTAACTGTTCCTCATTGAGGACTGCAGACTTGGACAGTGTGGGATTGACTTCCAACAATTTTACAGTTTGACTTGTATGGGAAACATATCATATGGAAAACAGGATAAACTGAGAAGAAGGCATGAAAATTGGGGGAAGGAACATCAACAATTTAAGAAATACAGATTATACTGTGCTACTTGCAGAAAAAAGTAGAAACTTAGAATGACTACTGATGGAATGTAAAGAAGAAAGTACAAAAGTGGTGTTTCCATGCACTGCTCCTATAACTGCATGAATACATGAAACTATGAGTAATAGTGAGGCCTGTTATTTTCAATTAGGTGAACAATGGAAGCGCCAAGAAGAGTGTACAGGAGGTCCTAAGTGAATAACTGAAACCATTTATTTTGGTTATGTGGATACAGGGGTTGTCGTTTATTTGTTAACTTCATGGCCAGACATTAATCATCATATCATCGTATTGTAGAGGCTTGGTGTTGGGCCTGTAGGTGTCTAGGATCTCTTCTGGATCTGCATATTCTTTCACAGTGAGGCTATCAATTTTCAGGTGGAAGGCAGTCCCGACAAGGGTTGGTTTGATGTGCCTTCCTATTGACACGTTTCTCCCTTTCACTCCTCCTCTCCCCATTCATGCCTCTTCGAAATTCATAACACTGTTGGTAACAGCTGATACCTGGTTAGAAAGTTCAAGGGCCAGGGTTTCCCAATTCTTGGTGTCTATGCCACAATTTTACAAGTTAGTTTAAAGCCAATATTTAAATCGCTTTTGGTGTCCACCAACATTTTTATTTTCCTTTGAGAATAGAGTAACTATTTTGGGAGACAGTGGTTGGGCATTGCATTCAAGTTACAGGATAGGAGATTCCACCTGAAGATTAGGAAGAACTTCCTAACCATACAAGCTGTTCAACAGTGGAACTCTTTGCCTCAGAGTGTAGTGGAAGTTCCTGCCTTGGAATCATTGGAAGCTTTTAAACAGAGACTGGATGGCCATCTGTCAGGGGTACTTTGAATTTGCTTTTCCTGCATGGCAGGGTGTTGGACTAGATGGCCATGTGGTCTCTTGCAACTCTATTAGTCTATGATTCTCTGAATTTACTAATGAAGAAGTGGTGTGCAACTAGCCATGTAACTGCACGCCTAAGGTTATGCTCCATATCCTTATTGAAGAATCTCAGCCATAAGATTAATCAGAGACAGGAATAGTTATGAAGGTTCTTTCTTGGATTTCAACCAACTGTGTTTGTGAAGGGCCAGTCCTGATTACCTTAGGGCCTGCACTGGTTCATATAGGAAGATACAGTTTTCAAATACTTTGGAACTTGGACCAATAATTACACATTACCAGTTGCGTTAAAAATCAATGTAAATCTGAACAAACTGAACAAATAAAGTATTCATGGGGATGGCTGGAATCTAAAGTTGTCATGAAGCCTACATCAAAAGACGCCTTTTTTTAACCAATAACTTCTTGTGATATCAGCTTTTCCAATGCCCCCACTTTCTAGTAAGGAGTGCATTTTATAGCATGAGGTTAAAAGGAAGATACCTTGATAGTTTCCACAGTCTGTTCTTTTTCTCCCTTTTTGAAAAAGGTGATGATAATGACATCCTTGAAGTCTGCTGGGATCTTCTTGGTCATCCACACTTTTTCAATGAGCTTGTGCAGTTGTTGTGTCAGCTCACTTTCACCCTCTTTAAAGATTTCAACAGGAATCCCATCAGGTCCATTGGCTTTGTTATTTTTTATGGTTGATGGCTTTACTGACTTCTTCCAAGGTAGGCAGTGCTGCAAGCTCATCCCTGGTTTGCTGTTGAGATTGTGAGAGGACCTCTTCGGCCACATTAGAACTGCAGTTAAGGAGGTAATGGTAGTGCTCTTGCCAACGTAGTGCAATTAATCTTTCATCCTTTAGAAGTTTGATTCCATTTAGTGAGTGTAGAGGGCATATGCCATGATTTGTTGTGGCTTTAAAGAATCTGTGTGTGTCATAGACATCTGCAAAGTGTTGGATTTTCTGAGCCTTTTTTGTCCATTAAATAGTCTTAAGTTCTGTGGTCCTTCTTTGGATCTCAGCTTTTGCACTAGTGGAGATTATTTTCTTGGTAGCACAGTTGATGTCTCTTGCCATTTTTGGAAGGCCTTTCTCTTCTTATCAATTGACTGTTGGATCTCACTATCATTCTCATCAAACCAGTCTTGATGTTTCTTAGTTTGGTATCCAATGATTTTTTTCCCCACAGGCTGTAATGATAAATGTCTTTGGTTTATTCCAGTGTTCTTCAATGTTTTCAGGGTGTTCCATAGGTAGATGATCCTTAAGTGTTGTGTGAAGAAGGGCTCATTTGGACAGTTCTTGGAGGGTTTGGGTGTTCATTTTACACCTTACCATTCTTCCTCAGGGTCTATGTTTAGGAGCAATCTTAATGGCCATCCTGCATCGAACTAGTCAGAGGTCTGTCTAGCAGTCATCAGCACTTGAGAAGTAAATTGCAGCAGTCTCCAGCACTTACTATTGCATAGTCTGAGAGGTGCAAATGCTTTGACCGGGGCTGCTTTCATGATGTCTTAAACTTTTTTTTTGGAGGAAGAGTGTGTTGGTGATGACAAGTTGTGTTCCACACTTTGATGAGAAGTAGAATGCAATTCAAGTTGCTGCTTCCAACATGTCTTTCCTTATAGGCCCTGGCTACAGTTTAAAACTTTGCCCAACTCTTGTATTAAAATCACCCAGGAGGACAATTTTGTCCTCTCAGAAAGGATGATATCCAGCTGACAGTAGATTTTTTTCTTGATTGGATCATTTACATCTGCAATGTCAATGCGCTGTCACTATTATATACAATTTAATTAGTACACTCAAGGTAAAATCCAAGAGCACCCCTTTGCTCAGCAGCTGCCATCAAAACAATTGTTTGATTTAATTTGAAGCATCTAAATAGAAGCAATCAGACATGGGGGTGGGGAACAGGGCAGAGGAGATGGAAAGGAACACTTAGAACACATTAACCAGCAATTAAACATGAAAAACAGAATGGATGTTTATTGCTATTAGTTAAGTTTCTGATGGTGAAGCAAGTGATGAATTTTACCAATATAGTGAAATAACAACAACAGTAACAACAATAATTTGTTACCCAACCCATCATTCCTCATAGCTTTTGTTGGGCTCTAACATAGTTTTATTTGAGGTAATCGAACTAAATCAGTTCTTGTAAAAAGTGTTTACACTTTCTAGGTACTGTTTTCATGATATTTATAAGCACTGAATGCAGATTAAAGTTAAATTTCAATTACTGTTTCAGCCTCTTTGAGTCCCCTTCGGAGAAGATAAAGCAGGGTATAAATAAATATTATTTAATAATACTATTCAAATTGCAATAGTATGAAATAAATTTGTAATAACTATTAGAAAAGTACATATGTTCTACACACCTTGTAAGAGTTCAATTCTTCTTGTCTCTGTAAACTATTTGGGAGAACGGTCCAGCCCAAATTACTCCAATAGATAGCAGAGAACTGCTATGGATAGCAAACGGGGGAAAGGTCACATCAGTTCTTCTCAATGGAAGTAATGGAATTTGAAAGTGCTTAGTTAGAGCTATTGGGTGTTATCAAAGCATTCCATTACATAGTCTTTTTCAATGTGTATGGTTTATCTCTTTAGTGTCATTTTCATGAATCTAGTGATTCAACTGCAACACAGAAGTCAGTTTTTAATGGACAATACTTGCCAAAGCTTTTCCTTTTGTACTAACAAGAGATTTCCTCTCTCTGAGGAGTATGAGTTCAGCTAAGGTAGGATGAATCATGCTGATAGCAATTCAAAATCCATTTGCTTATGGAGATGCCATGGAACAAAATCTTTTAAAAGTCAAAATTGGTTCCAGCGACATTTCCTGACCATGGCATGGCTTATCCCATATCCTATTTCCTTTGTATCTCTTTGATGAAATACATATGTAAGGCTGCAAATGAAATTTTTATGAATAGGCACAGCAGTTCCCCACATGAAGTGAAGATTATTCACTGATCCTTATTTATCTGAGTGGCGAGATAAGCAAACTCTCTTTCTTGGGAGTTTCTGGGTGATTTAAACATGCCTTCATTTTTCTATTAGCTCCCATATTCCTGCCGGCACAAATCCACTGTTGATTGTGGTGTTTGATACCCTTCTATTTATGAAATAGAACTTGGAAACATTAGAGTTTTTCAGATTACTGTTCACAGAAACCCCCAGTATCCATTTTAGATGAGAAATTCTGAGAACTGTAATCAAAAAGATATCATTTCAGTGATCTTGTAGTGAATGGAGAAATCAGTTCTTTTGTACAGAAACATCAGCATCGTATGGCACATTTCGGAAATGTAACAATCTGCTTTTGTGAATGTAATTCTTTATCATCATATAATGGAATGGCAGCCATGAAAGAACTGGATAAGATTCTTAAATGTAAGGACATATCATTAAATACCAAAGTCCAGATCATCCAGTTCATAGTATTTCTGATTTCTATTTATGATAGTGAAAGCTGGACAGAGAAGGAAGCTGACAGTAAGAAATTCAACTTATTTTATATAGGTTACTCCAGACATTCTAGTAAAAAAAAACAAACTATTAGGTCTTAGAGAAAATCAAGCCTGGACTTTGGCTAGATAGGAAGATGACTAAACGGACACTGCCGTACTTTGGAAATATCAAATTTAAATGTATTATAAGGCAATGTGACTCATTGGAAAAGATTATTATGCTTGAGGAAGGCAGTAGAAAAAGAGGGAGACCACACTGAAGGTGAATGGATACCTGCCTCTAGGTTTTGCAAGACCTGATCAGGATAGTTGTTGAGTTGAAGCTTTCGAAGGTCTTTCATTCATAGGGTCACGATAACTCAAAGTCAACTTGACAGCAAATAACAACTACAAAAATGTAATGGAAGAGATTGTGAAATTTCTTCCTTAGCCAACTTTTTTGGACTGAGATTCTGCCTGCCAGGATCAGAAAGATTCTGAGAATGCATAAACCTAACATGGAAAATTTCAAGACAAGAACTATGGCCAAAAAGAAACATTTTTACCGGTCCTTAGTGGTGGCATCAAAACTTAGAAGCGTGAGGAATTTTTGGCATGTTCTTTTGATCTTCAAAACTTAAAACCACAAAGCCACAAAAATATTGAACAATTGTTGAGCTTTTACAATTGACTGGAAAATGTACACAAAAATCATGCTTCTGCAATTTGGTTACTTATTTACAGTATATGTCTTGAAATTTTAGTTAAAATCAACCCAAAAATGTGGGTTGACACAGAAACAGGTCAATATGAATACTGTACCCAACTCTTATTTTTAAAAGGAACAATTCTATTCTCTGAGTGACAAAATGCAGGAGCTTAGTTTAGAGAATATGAAAGAAGCACTGACCTCCCTCTACTCTCTCTGTGCCATGGTACCATTTCTAGCCTTTTTAAATGTTTGGGCAGGAAAATGTCCACGGTGGCTAGGAGTGGCTGGCTAGCACTCTGAGTTGGCACTGGAGCTGTCTCCTCTTTTCAGAACACCCTTGATTTATCCATAGATCATATCGAAATATGCAGTTTTGCACCAAAGTACCGCTTTTAATTCATACATGGGGTTGACTTAGACATCAGTATATCCTTTGTATAATATAAAAATCAAAAGATTAAAAAGGCATATATGCTCTGCTTGCCATGTTACAACACAGTGCCTCAGCTGTTCTAGTACCAACTGTGTGGGTGAAGCCAATCAGAACTCCCATATGCCTCTGATTATGATAACATTCATAACCTTTGATAGAAATGATAATGTGAAAAAGTGATTAAGGAGCACATAAGCTGTTCACAGTAATCATTTCTCCATATGAGTTAATTCAAGATCTCAAAGACTGATAGGTTTTATAGTAATATTACTTATACTTATCATTTCTATCATATTTTATGATTTTTTTTCATAATCAAACATGTTGAATATTTATTCCTAGGCTCATTAAAAAAACACAACAATGTTGAACATGTTTAATTTCAGGACAAGGATCATTCTATTTTAATTGTAATGCAACATATTTAAATTTATTATCTGTTCTATCTCCTGGGCATTGTTGTCTTATTGTCATGTTTCTCCAGTCTGTGTTAGTCATAATTTCCCTGTAGGCGCCTGGCTTTTCTGGAGTCTTTCTGATAATGTGAGCTTTGAATCAGCCTATGGCAAACATTTCTTGTGACTGCTATTCCTAGATTTTACCACTATATGGTCCACATATGTTTCTTTACCCTGAGATGAAGTCACCAAATCTCTGTGTGGAGATATATGTCAAGAGCACTTTTTACTCCAGTTTATGTAAAAGACACAATATGGAAAAACTGCTTGGCCATGGACAATTGGACAACAGTTTCTTCAACTCTCAAGTATTACTTCTGATAGTGGACATCTGGGATTCAACACTAAACACTTTAACCGTCACTATTCCCTCTTATACAATCCTGAGACTTTCTATTCAGAGGCAATTTGAATTATTTGTAGACAGAACTACAGCACTCTTGGGCCCCTTCCAAACTATTCCTATATCCCCAGATCTCAATCCAGATTATCTGCAGTGGAGACTCATATAATCTAGTTTCAAGCAGATAATCTGAGATCAGATCTTGAGATATAGGGCAATATAGAAGGGGCCTAGG
>NW_026844366.1:336508437-336558672 GCF_025583915.1 Anolis sagrei ordinatus
GCTGGGAGGAGGAGGAGGAGGAGGAGGAGGGCGCAGCAGCCGGAGCCGATCGGATGGCGCGCGCGCTCCTGCGCCCTCTTCCTCCTCCTCCTCCTCCCGGCACTTCCTGCAACACAGCTGGGAGGAGGAGGAGGAGGAGGAGGAGGGCGCAGCAGCCGGAGCCGATTGGATGGCGCGCGCGCTCCTGCGCCCTCCTCCTCCTCGCGCCGCCCCTTCGCCCCGCCCGCCCCAGTTACTGCTGGGGTGCTTGGGAGCGCCGGATTGGCTCCCAGGCACCAGCACTGCAGCACAGCAGCCTCCATCCCATTAACGAGCGGAGCTTCAGCTCGTAAAAAAAATGGGGCTGCTGCTTCGATATTTTAAAACCCTTCCGGGTTTGAAAATATGTTTTGATATCGCTTCGGATATGCAAAAAATAACGATTTAAATACGAAATAACGAATTAACGAAACGAAACCGACAGGCCTAATAACTGCGGTAGCCAGGCATTTGGGCAGTGGCTGGTTAAAAGTAGTGGCACGGATGACATGAAGGTGGTGACAGCCCAATCCATCTAGACAGTGGGGCTGCTCCAGGCCAGATTTCCATTAGACTAACTTCCTTGATATAGAGGAGCCCTGTGTTCCTTTTTTACCTGCCTCTCATAGATAAAAAATTAGGACTCATTGACAAAAACATAAAATGTACGAAAAATCTATTCTGAGAGTGGTGGGTTGGATAGCCAAAGTGGATCTTTTTTGTCTGTTGATGAATTTTAGATACAGTTTTTGACTGTACAAGCAGAGAAATTCAAATTGGCAATACAGAAGCTTAACCATAACCAGTCCCACATACACCAGATCTAGAAATAAATGGTCTGAAAATAAAAAGAAATAAAGTTTGCCCTTTTTTGTAAAAAAAATAAGTAAAAATGGCCTTGACCCATCAATCACTTTATTTATATCATCTAACCTTTTCCTCAAATTGAGACTCAAGGTGGCTTGCGAAAGGCAGAAAATTACACTAAAAGCTCCTCTCTCTCTCTCTCTCTCTCTCTCTCTCTCTCTCTATATATATATATATATATATATATATATATATATATTCATAGTCAATTGCATGATATAATGGAGGAGAGGGGGTGGGAGAAGAAGAGAAAATGGCTGCAGGTTAGAGCGATGCAGGAACTGAGTGGGTGTGGAAAAGCAAACAAAGAGGAAATCAGCAAAGAGGAAGAAACCCATCTAGCATTAACTCCAATTAACTCTTAACAGTGTCTAAAGGGTAAGATGATACATATAGGCACAGGTCCCTAGCCCAGATGTAGATAATAAGAAATGGGTGTTTTCAGATTTAGCTACAATGAGTCCCTCCAACTTAGAAAACCAACAAACAAAGAACCAACCAAACAAACAAAAGTCACTTATTCTAGCTCCCTTAGTGCATCTAAGCAAATGTCTATGACCCTTAATACAATCTGGGTGATTTCTGAATGGACAACTGTCATGAAAATAATCTGCATTTCAACTCAATGAAATGGGATTAAAAACAGTGGCCCCTCGGTACTTACGCTGACTTGGTTTCAGGACCCCTCCCCCAAGAGATCTCAAAATCCAATACATGCTCAGGTTCAACTGTATACAATGGTGTAGAAAAATTGTTTTCTTTATATAAAATAGAAAAATCAAGGTTTGCTTTTTTGATTTTAGAAAACACTTTCAAAGCAATGGATACACAATCCATTAATGTGGATAACTGATTATACATAGCAATGTAGGTCAGATGACTAGCCATCTCATCACATTGGGGTATCCTTGGCCCCTTTTTCCTCTTCTAGATGGGGCCTGCTGAGCATCATTAGACAACGGTGGCTTTGCCTCACCTCCATTTACCCTAAAGTGGAGGGGAAATATCACAACACACTTCCTCTACCGTGATGGAGAGGGAAGTGTGTTTTGCATTTTTATTGCCTTTTCCTGCATCTGATGGGTGAAAGGGCAACACATATTGCCACCCTTTCACCCATCTGATGGGGACAGAGACAGGGCACCAATGCGCCTTGTCTTATCCCAATCATGTGATGGGGAAGGGAGGCACCCCACATGCCTACCATTCACCGGTGACTGTTGGTGAAATGGCACAGCCCCAGGGACCGTGTGAAGAGTTGATATAACTCAGTAGTAGTTTGTGTGAGATCAGGTTGTAATTTCTCCCTCAGCTATGGTATTTTGGTGACACACTATTGTTCTCAGAGGAAGGCAATCTTTGTATAAAACTTGCCAAGAATGATAGGGTTGTCATAATTTGGAGTCAATTTGAAAGTACAGAACAACAATGGTTCACACAGGAATGTATATTAAGGTCCTTGGGTGCAGGTATGCCAAGATATGGAAGTTAGCAATGCTTCAGGTATTCTTCGGTGAATAATCTAACATTACAGAGCCTTCATTTTCTCTCCACCACAGATTTCAAACGTGAGCTGTGAGAAGAGAGTCCCACTTCAGCTCATACTGGTGGAGTTAGCTCTCACCGGTACCCATGGTAAGGGATTCTTCTCAATTTGATAGAGCTACTCTGAAGCCAATGGTCATGGAGTTTGATTCCACTCCAGTTTCTGGCTGCCAAGGTTCGGTTCCTGCAGATCTGGAAATATACTCTATGTGAATACTTCTAGATGACTATATCCATGAAAACCTATGGGGTGGGGGTGGGAATAATCTTATACTGCTAGGGCCATTAGACCAAGAAAGAACTCAGGGAGAATTTTCCTCACTAAGTTTGACAGTGGGGGCTGTTGACTCTCTATTTGTTCTGTGGTGCATGGGCAGATAGAAATTGTAAGCTTGTGAATTCTTCAAAAGGGGATAATTATCTCATCTCTTTTAAATTTGACCAGTATGATTCTTCAGAAGATTAGCACATTCCCAGAAGTTATTCTCCTATTTGAAAACATGGTTAATGAGTTAATTAACTGGGGAAAAGGGGAGATGCATCTACAAGTGTTCCATGGATGGTGGTTGTTGTTTAGGAAAAGCCTGACACATTTTGGTCTATATCTATATATTTCCATAGGCTTCTTTGGGGTGTGTGTGTGTGTGTGTGAAATAAGAAATTGAAAGGACTGTAGGCTCTCCGTCATTATTTTTAGTTCAGATTATTTTATGAAGCCTGAGCTGAACTTTATCATTGGTTTGGCTTGGACTGGAATAGCAATCTAACTTTATATACCTGTTTCTGGCAGAGGTAGAATTTTCATATTCTTATTACAAACTTGATAAATCGAAGGAGCAAAAAAATTGGTTTTATTATTTGGTGTGATTAGTCAAGTCCAATTATTTTGGCTTGGCTGCTAGCAGGCATTGATAAGATTATCCTCATACCCTTCTGATGATGACCAAACTCTTGAAATCAGAATGAAACATTATTATCTCAGAACAGGTGCTTATCTGTATAGTATTAAGGAGGAACTTGATATGCAGAAGTATATGACCATTTGAGTGACTGAAATATAGGTTTAAGGGATGCATTTGTGAGAAAAAGAAATTGATTCAAAAACAGTGTTAGACAAACCAATTTTAACTGGTATACACCATTTTAATGAGATAAATAGGAAAGAAACAAATGAGATAGCAGGGGAAAAATCCATAAAGAGTTGGAATTATAAAGGTTGAGAATAGCTGAAAAGGGGTACACCTTTTTCATGCAACACCTATTCCTCACATAACACCCCTTCTTCACACGCACATTTTCCTTACACTTCATTCAAACCGTTACTCCTCTTTTGTCTTTGATTCTTTCTTCTGACTTCTATTTATATTGGGAGTTAAGAATTACATGCCTTTTCAGATGAGAGAAAGAAACTAACTTTGGTTGTATTTGGGCTGAACTTTTGAATTGTCCATTTAAAATAGAGAAACATTTTTCAATACTTGGGAGACAAAAACATGGAATTCTTTTCCCCATTCATATCTTTACTTTTTTTTGGCATGGATTTGTTTTTCTAATTTTCCTAGTTTAATGATTTGGATTCATCAAGAGATCTTACATCTCAAGACAGGTAGACATGTAGAATTTACTTAATTTTTTATTTAAGTTACTTTTGGTTTTCAACATTGCAAGCTTGCCTCGGTTATTGGTTACACCTATGCAGAACTGAACCATATGTTGTATATCAGCCTGTTCAGCCTGTGATTGTGTCTGATGTTCATGCTGCTATTCATGATAGGAATAGGGAGGATATTTATGTTGATGTTCATGAAGGGAATGGGGATGTTGATCCGGTTCCTGGGGCAGGGTTGGATGTTTTAAGGATGAGGGGTTGCTTGGGCCTGAATGGAGAAGAGAAGAAAGAGAAAGAGAACCTAGAGAGAACCGAGTTTCTGCAAGAAGATTCTCAAGGTTCCGGGCTTGGGAAAGGCCTTTTGCCAAGTTCTCTGGTCAGTTATTTGAGAATGAAGTTGGTTTGGAGGTACCAGGTGCAGAAGTTAATGATGGGAGTGAAACCTTAAACAGGAATGTAAGTTTTAGCAAACAGAGACAATCTGTGCAGCTGGGCTTCAACAGAAGATAGATAGTAAACTGAAATTAAAAAGGAATCTGTTCCTAGCAGTTCTGGGGTCAGGGAAGAGTTTATAAATGATCTGTGTGAGATGATTGCTTCAGTTGAGGAAACATCAAAATAGTGCCAAGTTTCAAGCACCAAGGTCTCCCTAACTCATGCTTTGCCTATGGGATATGCTTCTGTATTGTTCATGGATTCAAGTGCCTAGTTTCATGGATTTCCTTGGACTCTTGGTTCCTGTCTTCCTTTGTATCAGCTGGATTACTTTTTACTGTGGGTTACTTTTTACTGCTTTGGCTACATATATTCCTTAATAAACTGCTTGCTGGTTTTATCCAGCTGGTGGTGTGTTTAAAGTCAGGGGTGATTCTGTTCTGGAGTGTGGCACCACAATTAAATGAGATATTCTGGTTTATTCAATCTAGGTTACTTTCTGAAAAGGCTGCTTTCTCAAATGTTTCTGCTTATTTCTAAAAATTGTGTTTTTTCCTGTTTATAAATTAAAAATGCCTATGGCTCATACAGTAGACACTTGTTTAAGATTGTGCTTGATCACACAGCATTTAATCTGTAGCATATTAATAACCTTTACATTTGCAGCTTGGGCTCTTAGAGGTAAGTGTAGTATGGGAATGCAATAGAGGTCTTATAGTTATTTTGCATTTTCTCAATTATAATTTCTTCTGTTATCCATGTTGTCATAGCTTCAATGGTTGTGTTTTCACCTGTATCTTATATTATTTTCTCCTTTGCTAACCATATTATATAGTTGATTAAACTATTATACTGTGACCATTTTATTATCTCATATTTTGTATTGCTCCATTTTTAATAATAATATATTGCCTTTTCTCACCTTCGCTTTCATTTTGATACATTTTGAATTTGCTTTACTTTTCAATGTGCTGCAGGTTCAAAGGTAATACTCATAGAAGAACTTATACTAGTTCATGAAATACCTGCACCTTGTTTGAATATCACGTTTAGCAAAAGTTGTAATCATGGACTTGTATAAAAATCAGTGATGATTCTGGTAAATGCATCAAAAGGTGAAATTTAGTTAAACTCAATTGTTCCTTGTTTAGATTGGGAATCTGGCCACCAACTTCTTTAATGCCATTTCAAATTATTGTTGTTGCTCTTATTTTTTAAAGGACAAGTATGGTTGTTTTCAGTTATTGTATTTTTTGAAATTTCTCATAAAATACATGTCTCTCTCGTAGTAACACTTAATGGAAAACAAACCAGAGTAATAAGAAAGAAGTGGTAACCATACCTGAGACTAAACATAATAGGAAAAGATGCTCAAAATGTTAATCATGTGCATTATGCTGTGATTTGAAAATAACATTTTGATCCCTGAAACAGAAAATTCTGGTACAAAATCATACTAGCAAGTCAAGCAAACTTCTTACTCATGTTCAAATCTAGAAATTTTAGTCAAAAAATCAACTCCAAAAATCATGGTCAATGTAAGTACTGTACCTTAACTCACATTAAAAAAAGAAATCATTCCCATCTCAGTGTAGCATGGTGAAAGGTGGGAGCTTAGTCTGTCCCTCAAGAAGCACCAACACCCTCTACTCTTTCCATTGTGATGCCATTTCTGGTCTTTTTGAATGCCTGGGTGAGAAAACTGTGATGGCAGCTGCTGGGGTGACTGGTTCGTTGAAGTGGCATTGCTGCTTTCCCATCTTTGTAGAATGACCATTGATTTATTCACAGGTTATATGAATATCAATAGTTTTGGCCTCTAAATCTGCCCTTGTTTAAGAAGTGAGGCCAGTTTACACATACGTGTATGTATGTGTATGTGTGTGTGTGTGTGTGTGTATAGATATAGATATAGATATAGATATAGATATAGATATATAGATTATTTTCTTTTTTGGGGGCAAGACATACTTTTTTCACCAGTTTAAAACTTGTGAAATTTCAGAGGACCACAATTTCCTATAAAATTTTATTAAAAAGCAAAGCTTGGGACACACACAAGTTAAGTTTGGAAAAAATGAAAAAGCAAGAGAGTGAGAACTGAGGGTGCATTTACACCAGGCATGGGCAAACCAAGGCCTGGAGCCAGATGCAACCTCCTGGGTGCTTACTTCAGGCCCTCCTCATTTTCCCTGTCTTCTTGGCATAAGTATATGATGGCCCATCACATCCTTATTCAGAAAGGACAGGGAGGAAGACACACAGCAGCTGAGAGCCTTTTGAAGCACCCTCAGACACTGTGTGTCTTGACCTCCTCCCAGCTTAATGCCAAGAGGACAGCCATAGACCGGGGAGGAGGATTGGAGTGGAGGATCAGGACAGCCACCACATGACTAGTTTTCCTCTCAGCATAAGAATGGAGCAAACAGCACCCTCCTGGCCCCCTCTCTCCCAGGAGCTCCCCCTCCTGGGTCCATACCACCCAGCATGTACATGGTTGCCCTCCCTCCTGGTTGGGCCCACAATGCAACCCCAAGGCCAAACAGTTTGTCCATGCCTTATCTGCACTGTAGAATTAATGTAGTTTAACATTATTTTTTACTGGCATGGCTTAGTGCTGTGGATCATTGGAGTTCTAAGTTTACAAGCTCTTTTGCCTTCTCTGCCAAGCAGTGCAGAGCCAACCTCACCAAACTATAAACCTTAGGATTCCATAACATTGAGCCATGGTACTTAAAGTGGCATCAAACTATGTTAATTCTACACTATAGGTACGCCCTTAGTGATCCCCCCCCACACCAAATATTGGTTCCCCAGGAATTTAGTATAACAAATGCACTCAAATCCATAATAACACATCGGAAAAACCTGCCAGATCCAAATAAAATTGTGTTTTTCTTCATCCATTTCCATTCTCATTAGCTCTGAAGGGGAACACATGGAATCTGGACTCAGTTCAGTTCAATATGTTTGTTTCAGCCAAGCAGTTTGTCATGCGCTCACATTAATCCTAGATATTAACTAGATTTTTATGTGCCTCTTCTCCATATACCAGATGTACCCCTTATTAGTCAGACATTTCTCTGATAATTTAGTACCTCTGGCAAATAGTTTTTCTCCATAATTTTACTTGTCTGCGGAGTTAAACAGCTGATCATTTCCCCCTTCTCAACACACTCTTTTTAAAGGTACACTGAACATGGCTCAAATTATAAAATGCATTCCCCTTCTCAGAATTGCTGAGATATTTTTACAGGAGGTCAGTGAGGGCATCCATATTTTCCCCACAAGAATGACTTTGAGAATGATGGCACATCAAGATGTTATCTCCAGAGACATTCTTGTGTGGAAATGATGGTTGCCCTCATTGGTCTTTAGAAAGGAAAAATGTTTCATTATCGAGTAGCATCATTATCTAGAATGAAGCGGAAGCAGCCAAAACACAGCAGAAAGTGGAGAAAATAAAGGTTTTGCCTCATTTTAGTATAAGCTTTTTTTTCTTCCACATTTCAATGTATCAGGACCCCTGAGATTATATAAGCATGAAAACATTTAAAAGAATGAATATTGAAACTTCAAATATTTTTCAACAAAACATTTAAACAGACTAAAGCAACTCTTTAAATACAATTGTTCCTTCATATTTACAGGTTTGACTTGTGAAAATTTGAATATCCACAGATTTGACTAAAATGTCTTCTCTGGGGATCTCTAGGGCCCCTTCCACAGAGCTGAATAAAATCTCACATTATCTGCTTTGAACTGGAATAACTGGCAGTGTGGACTCAGACAACCAAGTTCAAACCAGATATTGTGGGATTTTTGCCTTGATATTCTGGGTTATATGGCTATGGGAAAGGGCCCTTAGAAAGAGTGTTCCCACAAAAGTCTTTTCTACTTTTGTGGAAATCCTGCATCCTTAATCCCATTTTATATGGAGGGGTGACTATCCAATCAAAAGTTTGGTTGTCTGACTGAAGACTGGATTTGGTTCCTATACATATAACAGTTGTGTAGATCAGCAACTGTTGTTTGCTACCAGGTTGTATGATGAACAACACTGCCTGGTATTCCCTCTTCTATACACAATAAATATACAAGAATCACCTCAATCTGGTGACTTCAGTTAAAAGAAGCCAGAGTTTCCATGACTTCTGATTTTAAGGACCACCGTGAATGCTTTTGTTTTAGTCACCTGTCAGAAATTCAAGTGAGATAGAGCCAACCTGACTTTCCTTTGGAAGGGGTTCAGCTCCCATGTCAAACCCATTAATCTAGCTTCACAGGAAGGAAGGACATGCAAATTGGTCTGTGCTAAGAACCTTAGATTTCAAGCAGTTTCATTTGAAAGGAGACATCTGTACAGATATTCTGACCTCAACCTGCTGAATGTTATATTCAAAATCCAGAAATTTGAAATCTGGATTGGAAGTAAACTGAAAGTCATTGGAGTTCCCATAAAATGGGTGACATATAGTCAACAAAGCGCAGACCTAACAAAAGTTTGGTCATGTTTTAGAAGCATTATCTCCTGATGTTTCACCTGCATCTCTGGCAGGCATCCTCAGAGGTGAAACGTGCGGAGAGAATGCTTCTAGAACATGGCCATATAATCTGAAAAACCTACAACAACCCAATTCCTAACTACCTCATATAGCAAGACAATGAACACATTAGAAATTTATTATTTATTTTATTTATTTATTTGCTATACTTGTATACCGCCGTTTCTCAGCCTAGCCGGCGACTCAACGCGGTTTACAACAACTTATAACAAACAACAGTATACAGTTTAAAAAGCATAAAAACATAATCCACAATACATATATCAATAAACAATCCAATACATCTCTTGACTAAAAACGTGATCCAGTTTCGTCGTCCAAATTGCCAGTCCTTCAATCATTACACTTATCAACTATCTCCAGTCCTGAATCATTATCCTATATCACTTGAACAATGAATGCATAACTCGCCAAACCTTGCTAACTACTCTGACACCCCAGGGTAAGCCTGCCCTTGAAGCAATGTTACATGTTGAATCTGGAACTGTTCTTCTGACAGCCTGGGACTGTATCCATCCCATTCGGCTGTCACATCTTTTGTTTCACTTTTAGCCAGCCGTGGAGCTTCTACCAAGTTCCTGTAGTCCCTTATACTGATGTCAGAACAAACACCTGCATGACAAGCAAGAAGAAGGGGATGATCTCTCTTTCTTGCTGGTCACAAAGGCACCTGTTCTGACATACAGACATGATAGGTGATGGGCAGAGATTCAGACAGAGCTCCATAGCCAGGTAGGAGGAAAGCTAAGATGGACTAAATCCATCCCATTTCTCTTCACTGATCAGTGCAGAAAGAGAAAGTTGGTCATGGTGTCCCTCTGGATTTGATCCAACTGTCCAGACTGTCCTGAAGTTCAAGGAAATTCCAGGATATCCCCAACTTTTCTGAAAGAAGCACAGACAGAGGCTAGCCTTTATTTGTATTTATAGAGTGCAATACACTGAGCTCTGGATTTCCAAGTACAAAAAGCCAAAAAATGGTGGAAAGGGGGAGGTGCTGATGGCATTCAGGCCCCTGTTTTGAGGAGGGGGATGTTGGTCACTTCGTGGATGCTGTCTTTGTCGATGAACCGGGCATTGGAGGATGGCAAATTCAGGATGAAATGCTTCTGGAGCTCCTCTAGACATTTCTTGAGAACCTCTATGGCTGCTTCGCGAGTGATACGTAGTTTGTAGTAGCTGTCAAGGATGCTGAGGGTGAGGAATGCTCCATAAACATGGGCTGCGAAGGGGGCCTTTGCTAAGTAGGTAAGGTATTCCATGTAATAGAGGGCGGGCCCATTGTGCTCAACATAACCCGCCAAGAGGAGGTTGATGTGATACGGAGTTCTACTACGCAGATAGTCAGCTAGATTCCACCGTGTGAAATTGGAGCTGCAGTTGGACATAGCTCATATCCATTCCTCATCTTGCAGAGCTGGATATTTTTCTTGAAGGATTCTGCAAACTGGACAGTGTCACCAGCCTCACCGACACAGACACTCATCTTGAACATCTTGTCATGATCGTGCTTCATGTGGATGATGCTGGAGGTGGCCACATTGTCAGTGGCGACCAGCACGAAGTCTGGTCCATGGATGCCAAGAAGGAACTACATTCTGATGGCAAGACACGCAGCCAACAGAGGCTAGCAAAAAAAACCCAGAATACTCATAAAGGCAGTTAGAGGTCCATTCACAATGACTGGATTTTTTGGTCCAGTATAGTTAAGGTCACAATGAATGTTGAGGGTCTTTCCAGATGGTAGCCGGAACACAGGAAGATGACATTTCCTTGCCACTCCCATCTGCAAGTGAGAACATATGAGGAATTATGACCAGAATTTTACTTCTGATTTTGCAGACTTGCTGGTTATTGTTGGTGGTAGTGGTGGTGGGGCTATAAACATAATTTCCCTGTACCACATTTGCCAGCTGAACATATCTCTACTGTTGGATGCATAATTGTGACTATGCGGTCTTACTGAACAAGGATCTCATACAATTCCATGATTCTGGTTACAACTCCTTGAGTGCAATATACAATGCTAGCCATTATCTTTGTCAGAATATTTTTGTGTGCATTTGCACTAGAGCTAAAATACAACAACTTAACATTGAAGATTGAGACGGAGCTTCCTGAAATACATGGGGCAGATGGTCCTGAATGGTTTTAAAAAGCCATTTTAACAACAATTGATAACACCATCCCAAAGCAGAAAGACAGGAAGTATAGGCAGTGATTTGTCAGGAGCAGAGGCAATAAAAATATGATCTGTCCCCATTGTTTGTTACATACATGGATATAGCTCATTCCTCTCACTGCTTAAGGGATTGCTGCAGGCTAATTTTTCCTATATTTATGGATTTCTTTTCCTTCTGTTGCTATGAAAACCTGGTATTGGAATGTCCCAGGAAGCCGTCCATTGGCAAGTGGAATGATTCAGTTCTTTTTGTAGTATGAGAATTTGGCATGCTTTGCAGAGTTAAATGTTAATCCATATTTCCTCACAGAACCAATCCAGTCCAAGTTGTAAGTTCTGCCGCATATCTCACAAAAAAACTTTCCTGTTAAAATGTGATCATATTCTTCTGTGCTTTACTTATGCAAAGAAATTGTTTTTCCTTGACATTTTAATGTAACGATCACATGACCTCAGACATTAATTATTTCCATGAGCTAGTTAGCAGATGAGTCCTTCAGGACTCATGACATCTAAAAGTCAATTAATCCTCAGAGTCTTAATGGGTTTGCTGGATAATATTTTAGCTGGGCTGTTAAGCAGGCAAGTAAAATCTTTAGTTAAACTGGTATCGGAGAAAAAATTCAGAGATTCCTAGGGTTTTCTTTGGACATGTGGCCGAAACATAATTTTACATGATAATGAACTTGTAAATCATACCTCAATTCCAATGGTTTCACCAGAATGCACAGATCTACAGGTGCCTTCAGCTCTGTGCAGCTGCATACATAAGACAGAATATCATTATTTAGCTCTTTTTTTTTCTCCCTGCAACTTTTGGGTGCCTATCAACAGAGTTTGGAGTGATGAATAATATCTGTCACTCTTATTGCTGGTGAGAGAAGTTGTTTTAATGTGGCATGACACATTGTCGAGAAGTCTCTAACTTCAGAATGAAACAAAGCACCTGGAATACAATGTCTAGTTATAGGCACCACAATTCAGGAAATACATTGTCAAGCTGCAATATGCTCAGAGAAGGGCAACCAAAATGATGAAAGGTCTGGAAGCCATGCCGTTTGTGAAGTGGCTTAAGGAACTGGGTATCTTTAGATGTTTCAAAGCATTTCATCATGAAGATGGAGCAGGCTTGTTTTCTGCTGCTCTAAATACTAGGATATGGATTCCTACTATAGGAAAATAGGTTCCACCTGAATATTAGCTAGAATTCGTTAACAGCTGTTTGATAGTAGAATGTGTTGTGTGTGTGTGTTTTAATAGCTGTTCGACAGTGGAATATGCTGCCTTGGAGTGTAGTGGAGTCTTCTTCTCTGGAGGGTTTTAAACAGAGGCTAGTTGGCCATCTATCTGGAGTGTTTTCATTGGTGCGATTGGACTTGATGACCTTTGAGATTTCTTCCAACCCTATGATTATAACTTCTCCCTATTGTCCTTTGTTACGTTTTGTTACAAAACTGCAGTGTTTTCAATTGAATCCCCACTGTGAAATAAAGAGACCAGACACAAGATTTGGAGAAATAAATGGGGCATTTATTGACCAAATTAGAAACTGCTAATTGAGCTAATTGACTAATTGTGGGGGGAGCACTGCGACATGGGTAATGGTGTGAGGCCAGGTGTCTTTAGGGCCACCTGCCAAGCCAACCACTGGGTGAAACACCTGACCCCAGGGGCAATCCACATTGATGGTTTACCATCCCAGCCGGTCATCGCTGGAAGGCCATCCCTGGGAACCTCCCCCGACCATAAAGACCCATAGGAAAGATACAAACCTACCCCCCCCCCCGGGAAGCCCTAAGGGATATATTTTGGGGAACCCCCTTAGCCATAGAGCCTAGAGATAAACCCAAAGGTGAATGCAGAGAGGATGAGTTACCTACAGGACAATTCCCTAGGCCCCTCCCCTCTTCCAACTTGCGAGAACCCCAGCCAGAACCATCTGGCCCTTCATGAGGGGATTCATTTGCTCCCCTCTGGCCCTCCTGTTGGCTCCTTCTGTCCAGAGGTGCATGTTTGTGAAGCAGAGAAATCCACATTCACAAAGAAGGACATACTAGTTGACGAAAATATGCTAGTTTCCCATTAATGCTTCTAATTTTTAAAAGTTTACTCATATTGCTCTTTGCTCTCTTATAGAGAAAAATAAACAAATGATCCAATCCCCTAAGACTTATGGCATTTCCCAATCTGAATATAAAAATAGGAACATTTCCCATTTTTTAAAAATAAAAAATAACATTCCACCAGTATTTTTTTTCCCATAGAGAAATTCACGAGGTGCACTTTGCTTCATTTCTTGGGGTAGGAGGTAGTTTTGGGTGACAATTATGTTTTCTTTTTAAAATGAAATATGGATGCAGAAATTTCTTTTCCATATTTAGAGAAAAGGTCTTTGCTTATGCAAGATTTCCTGATCATGTGATCTCAGCACTGCTTATGAACACACATGGGAAATTCCCAAATGTTTTTTCCCAGAAAAGTGAAGGCATTCGTAGATTATGAGATCCAAATATTTTTGTTCAGTCTTATTATTTATTTACATATTTAACTGATTTGTTGGTGTTTCACAAAATGTCATTGCAAAACATTTTGTTCAGTTTATATAAAGATGTGCTAGATTGGGGTGCTATGCTAGGCCATGTCATGTTCTGGGTGGCCACATGCCTCAGACCTATATGCCAAGAATTAAGCCATCACATCCAAACACACGCCTTAGAAGGCAGTTCAGCTGCACTGCGATGTGTGTCCAACAAAGTGTTGCACAATGATGGAAGCAATTACTCCTCCCCAAAGCCATCAGGAATTGTGAAATCTATGACTCAGTCATAAAGAGGAGCAATATGCACATTTATAAGATAACACTGTTTCTCAAGCATCTCAGAAAACAAAGTGTCAGGGCAGAACAGCTTCATTTTACAACTGTCCCATGGCATAGTCATAGAGAGATGGCAAATGTGTAAAAGATAGACATGGATTTTAGAAGCTGATATTCCCTTGGGGATAAGATATATATTTGCTGTGTTATCAGACAGGAAAAGAGAATAACATTGTAGCTTTTTTATCTAGTGTTCAATAAAACAAAGTTTCAGAGATATTGCAAAGTCCTGAAAAATCACTTTTGCTGTTATTGTCAAATCTCTTTCATTTCCGACATGTCATCACAAAACATTTTGTTCAGTGTATATAAAGATTTGCTAGATTGGAGTGTTATGCTAACACAGACAGGAAAAGGGGGAGCATGGGCTGCACTGGGAGCACTAACTGCACCCCGTGCTTTGTGCCCCATGCTCAGTGAACGGTATTTCCCCCTTGGGCATTTGCCCCACAGAGCAATACAAAGAAAGTAAGTAGACACACAGACTATAGCTACATTAGGTACACAAACAAACGGGATATTACATTTTACTCAGCATTCACACACATATAAACATTCACTCAATATCATGCATACATTACCATCTCTTCTTCCTTCTCCTGGAAAAGAGATCCTGAAGTAGGCCAGATCACGTTCCTAGCAAATCTGCCATTCTGCGAATACACCATTCCTCCATTCCTTGGAGAAGATGGCAGGTGACCAGACTCCGCTGGTCACAATTTTGGAATAGTAAAGTGTCTCTTATGCAGTGTATTTCTGTTCATGTTGTTCCAAAAAGTTGTAAATGAATGACAGGTATTTTCCAGCTATAAGTTGCTGATTCTATCAGTTCCAGACAGATGTTAGCTTTTCTTCCTTAACAGATAAGATAAAGAACCTTGTAAACATTTCCTTAACTTAAAAGAGTTATTGTCTCTGGTAATGTAAACATATTGTTTCCCAACATATTAATAATGTATCTCTGGTCATCAATGTCAGCAGTTCAGCAACTTTTGTAATTTTTCATATCTCAGTGGTAGGATGGCATCTCCAGGCCCCAACCATACACCTTTCATACAATTTTATTCAAACCACTCATCATATTTATTCAACACAGAGATGAGGGAGTACTTTGTGCCCGCCTTTCAGTTGCAGGCACCACTGGTGAGTGAGGTCCATTGGGAACTATAGTTGCACCCTATTAATTGCTTCCTGTTCTTTGAGCATCCGTCCCTAGTATTTTCGAGGACTATTGGCTTGCCCTGTACATTTAGAGCTCCATTGGTTGTTTTGTCTTTTAGAGTTGCAAAGCTCCATGGGTTTAGCTTGTACATGGGTTGCCTGGTCTTTTAGAGCTCTGTTAGTTTGCCTTGTCTTTTCCATCCCATGTAGGCCCCTCTCTCTTTTCTGCCTCACTGACACTGCATTTTTTATTTTGTACCTAACCTAATGTCCAGGAGGGAGATAATGGGGCAAAAAAGACAAGGCAAACCAACATAAAATGGCTGCCCTGAGAAACTAGAGATATCAGTAAATGGCCGCTTTACTACCAAGCAGTAGTAGGGCATTTTATTTTGTGGCCCAGCCTCCTGTTTTACAGAGAGCTTTGTTGGAAGTAAGGCAGCCATGTTGTTCAGAGAATTTGTTCTACCAACATTGAGGGGCAACCATTTCATTCTGGCCAGGTGTGCATTTCCATTGTTGTAGCATCATGGTTCCTAAGAAAGAACAAGGTGGACCGAAAGGTAAAAGATCAGCCAAGAAGGCCTTGAGGTTTGGGTGCTCCCATTTTTAATAATTTGTTGCCTGGTAGAATCCCCCTCTTTCAGACTCAAGTTATTATCTGGGGTGTGTTACATTTTCTTAGCCTCAGAGGAAGGCACAGGCAATCTTATAAATTAATTTAATCTTATACATTAATTGTATAGGATTAAATCCTGTACATTAATCCTATACATTAATTGTGGCATCACGTTTCCTCCCCCTCTTCTACTCTACTTTATTGCTTGTCTCACATTAGAGAAAGCCCTGTTTTGTTGCAGGCCTCCTTTTGGGCTTTAAGCATGGGTGGGCTTTGGCCCTCCTTGTGGGACTTTGACTCCCAGAAATCCCAGACAGCTTCCTCCATTTTTTGTTGGTCAGTATATGTGATAAACTCCATGAGTCTTTACCAGCGTATTAGGAGTCCTTCGTTTTGTTTAGGTTTTGTGTCAGGCATTATGCCTATGTTTGGAAGATTCAGTTTAGTTTTAAGTTTTCAGCCTTTGCAGGTATATTTTAAAAACTGCATTTTCTTCAGGCATCACATTAGACTGTAAGCCTTTTTTCATTAAGACTTTGAAGCTACAAGGCCATTAAATGATAATCAAGCTGGCCAACTGCAACATTCACACTTGCCTCAAGCAGACAAGAGTTCTTTCTCCCACCCTGGACATTCCACAGATATATAAACCTCATTTGCCTAGTTTCCAACAGACCTCAGAGCCTCTGAGGATGCCTGCCATAGATGTGGACAAAAGATCAGGAGATAATGCTTCTGGAACATGGCTATACAGCCCGAAAAACTCACAGCAACTCACTTATATGACTTGGCTGACTATCCTGGGTCTCAATTATCCTAAGTTTGAGCTAATCTCTTTAACACGTTAAAAGCTAGTCGACTGCATGGTTATAACACATAAAACCAGAGCCTTTGAAGGACTCTGTAGCCAATGTTCTGTCAATTACAAACTATTATTAAGGGTTTACTAGTTGAGATACAAATGGGATTAGGCATTTGGGCCCTTTCAACTCATGCAATTGCAGTGTTGCAGCTATAATCAAATTTTCTTCCTTTTCTTTCTCAATCTGGTGGCCCTGCCAATTGCACAGAAAATGTGGGAAGTTTTTTGCCACCTGACATTTGCACCCATTGGGAGCAGCTGCCACACCCAGAGTGAATAATGGCAAACCTCCACGAAGAGTACTTCTGCATTGGATAGGAGTTATTAGTGCCCGGTTGGCAATATTATCTCATTTTCTGTGGTGTAGTGATAGCAATCCCAAGACAATAAAGCATGGGGAATGCTTCGGCATATGCCATAAGCAATAATGACAAGTCTCCATCAATCCCAGAGAGAACATTGTGGGTTCTTCCAGCACTGGCCTGGAATGATATGTGCCAGTTTGACAATATTATTGCATTTAAGTTCCTGGTTGGCAATATTATCCCATTTGCAATGGTACAGTAATGGCAATCCCAGGATGATAGAGCATTGTGAATGCTTTGCTATCTGCCATAAGCAATCATTGTGAGTCTCCACCAACCCCAAAGATAGAAGGTGGGAAGTGCTGGAGTTACGTGCTGGAGTTATGTACCTGGTCGGCAATATCCCCACATTTAAGATAGTGCTGTGATGGCAATCCTAAAAGGAAAGAGCATGGGGAATGCTTTGCCATCTGCCATAAACTATTGTAATTCAGCCCATAGTTGTGGCTGATGCCAATTTAAATGGGGAAGTTGATCATGGGAACACTGGGCCTGTAAGCCAACATTAAATTTTAAGTCCTGAAAATGATCAGTCTGTGTCTCTAGCACAGTGGTTCTCAACCTGTGGGTCCCCAGATGTTTTTGGCCTTCAACTCCTAGAAATCCTAACAGCTGGTAAACTGGCTGGGATTTCTGGGAGTTGTAGGCCAAAACACCTGGGGACCCTCAGATTGAGAACCACTGATCTAGCAGTTAGGGAAGGTCACATTCTAGAGAAGTGCTGAGATGGCATAGGAGAGTTGTTCTCTAGGGAAATGAGTTCAGAGGCTGGTCAACGTCTGGTCAACGTTAGTAATTCAGGCAACAGCTCTTGCCAAGTCCTAGTCAAATTTTATCAGGGAATTCTAGTTCCATGTCTTTACTTCTGTTTCATGCTTCCAAGTTTGAAGGATTGTTCCTGGATTTTTGCATTGGATTCTATGCTGCCTTGTACTTCCTGGTTTTCTTGTATTCCTGTGCTGGATGTCCTGTTGCTTTGGGATTTTGGATTACTCTTGTACCTTGAACCTTGTGGACTATTTTATATGTGAAAACTTTGAAGTTTTTACTGTTTTTGCTACAATGCTTTTATATAATAAACTGCTTTACTGATTGTGCAAAAACTAAGATATTTTAGTTATATCAGGTGACATTATCACAGTTGGCAGGGGGATTGTAATCCCTAGGAGCTCAATTTGGCCAGAAGGAAGGTCAATCCAGTAATGAGAGCTGCCATGGGGCAGAGTTGGCACTGTTGCCACAGTGAAGGTGGCTGAAGGAGTGTAATCCCAAGAAGCTAGATTTGACCAAAAAGAAGATCGTGAGAAATGTTAACTGCCATAAGGCAGGGCGGGGATCCACACAGATAACTTGTTCAGATGGTCGGAAGTGTACAGGGCCTATGTTTGTGAATAATTTAAAAGAGGGGATAAAGAAAATGTTAGTTAACCTAGTCGGAAAAGGGGGCTAGGCAGACACCTGCCCCTTTTAGTGGCATGGCAAAGGTAAAGTAGTCCTGGTAGGCACCTCCTTCCCCTTTAAGTGGCGAAGGTTTGACTACCACAACAGTTCCTATAAATCTTGCCTAAAAGGGGAGCTACCCTTGGGGCTATAATGAGGGTTCTCACTCTTTAAAAAACTCTGAGATTTGGGAGGAAGCACCCTCAGGATGGCCTTCTAGGATGGCCAAGAGGTGCAGCCAAATATTTTTTGGGATCCTTGATGCACACGTGTCCTTGGAAGTGGTCAGAGGGAGTGACACCTGACCCAGGGATAAGTCTCATTAGGTGGCTAATAACCCATGAGTTATATTTAACAGATTAATTCCCCTTAACAGTTTTTTTTTCCTTTTACAGGTTATTCCAAGTTATTTTAATAAATAGGTCAGGAAGTGGTCCTTCAGATCCATTTTTCCTGTCTCTTTATTTAATGGTGGGAGTTCAATAACTAGAACTTGTTAATAACTGTTTGACACTAGAATGTGCTGAGTGATTTTTAATGGTTGTTCAACATTGGAATATGCCGGCTCATAGTGTGATGGAGTCATCTTCTCTAGATGGTTTTAAACAGAGGCTAGTTGGCATTTAGGAATGTTTTGATTGGCCCGGTTGGACTGAATGACTTTTGAAGTCTCTTCCAACTCTATGATTCTAATTTTCCCTCCATTGATCTTTCTTATTCTTCGTTACAAAACTGCAGTGTTTTCAATTTGTGAAGTGGAGAAATCCACACTCACAAAGGACATACTAGATGGTGAAAATATGCCAACTTCTATTTTTTTAAAAAAAAAATCATTCAAATTCCTCTTTGTTTTATTATAGAGAAAATAAGAAAAGAATCCAAACCCTACTTTATATCAGAACTGGTAGTAAGAAACGTAAGATATATTATAAAGTGCCCCCCCCCCCCACCACCATTATTTTGGATGGAAAGACACCATAGCCTAAGGACTGTGGCATTTCCCAATCTGAAGATAAAAAATAGAAACATTTCCAGTTTTTTGTTTGTTTTTTTTTAAAAAAAAAATCATATTCCACCAGTATCATTTTTAATGCCTATTCTGTTTCATGTGGCAGCAGGTCTCCCCACTGCTTCGTCCCATACAAAAATTCATGTGATGATTATCCCCCAATGTATGCCTTTTTCTAAACCCTTTCTTACATGTTTTTCCCACCAATTAATGATTATTTGTGGATTTTTTTCAAACATACTTATTATAGTTATGCATATTTATTTTTTAAAAAAGGTATCTGTAAACTTCTGTGTGCATATTGCATACTGAATTATCTTTAAGAAAATGAATTATTTTCTTAAGGTGGGAGGTAGTTGTAGGGTGAAA
This sequence comes from Anolis sagrei ordinatus, assembly GCF_025583915.1. Lineage (NCBI taxonomy): Eukaryota > Metazoa > Chordata > Lepidosauria > Squamata > Anolidae > Anolis > Anolis sagrei. The sequence goes on from NW_026844366.1 coordinate 336,528,359, forward strand.
TTGATGTTTTCTTTAAAAAGGAAATATGGGTGCAGAAATTTCTTTTTCTTTTTGGGGGTAGAGGTCCTTGCTTATGCAAGCTCTCCTGAGCAAAGGCTTTCAGTACTGCTTATGAACACAAATGGAAAATTCCCAGATCTGTTTTTCCCAGAAAAGTGAAGACACTGGTAGATTATGAGACTGAAATGTTTTTGTTCAGTCTTACTATTTATTTACTTGTTAAACTGATTCATTGGTGTTTCACAAAATGTCATTGCAAAACATTTTGTTCAGTGTGTCTAAAGATGTTCTAGACTGGAGTGCCATGCTAAGTTATGTTCTGGGTGGCTGCATGACTCTGACATATATACTAGCAACTAAACCATCACATGTAAACACACGTCTTGCAAGGCGGTTCAATTGCACTATGATGTGTGTCTAGTTAAAGCTGCATGCCTCTCACCTATATGCCAGCAACTAAGCCATCACATCTAAACACACGTCTTGCAAGGCGGTACAACTGCACTATGATGTGTGTCTAGTTAAAGCTGCATTTCTCTCACCTATATGCCAGCAACTAAGCCATCACATCCAAACACATGTCTTACAAGGCGGTTCAACTGCAGGGATGATGTAGGTTTTTCAGACTGTATGGGATTTACTCCAAAACTTCCTGAAGTAAATTTGCACTTTTGGAGAAGTGGATAGCTGGACTGGGCTGGATCTAGTCCAATCCACTGTCCCCACCATCAATGGACACACAACTGTATCAATGCTAGGAGGCAGTTCCTGGCAACATTGCGTGTTGGGTAATGTCATTCCTGAGTGCAGAGCTATGTGACCAGAAATGCAAGTAAGTCTCTGGGAGAGACTTGCTGTCTGATGGTATCAGCAGTTGCCTAATGGACCCTTGGCCTGGCTGAAGGGGTCTGAAGATGCTCCCCAGCTGTATCAGAGTACCTTTGAAGCTCTTTAAAGCAAGTTTCTCTAGTAAGAGCAGACACTTTTTAAATCAGTCTGGATCCAGCTCAGTGTTCACTGAACTTAGGTTTCCTGACTTTTGCAGAGGTGTTACTATACAATTATGTTCTATGGTTTTGGCATAGCCCCCTGAAGAAGGCCTCAGAATAACCAGAGGCCAAAACATGTCAGACGTTTAAGTTTATAAAAGCATCTTTGCTTTCTTTTAGAAGTTGGGAGCCACCTCAAGGACCATCTAGGGACTTCATCCCACAGAGACTTTGCTTTGTTTTCTGTGCTGCTGAAATGGAGTCATACAGAGGCCATCACATGAATCATAGAATCATAGAATCAAAGAGTTGGAAGAGACCTCATGGGCCATCCAGTCCAACCCCATTCTGCCAAGAAGCAGGAATATCACATTCAAATCACCCCTGACAGATGGCCATCCAGCCTCTGCTTAAAAGCTTCCAAAGAAGGAGCCTCCACCACACTCGGGGCAGAGAGTTCCACTGCTGAACGGCTCTCACAGTCAGGAAGTTCTTCCTCATGTTCAGATGGAATCTCCTCTCTTGTAGTTTGAAGCCATTGTTCCGCGTCCTAGTCTCCAAGGAAGCAGAAAAAAAGCTTGCTCCCTCCTCCCTGTGGCTTCCTCTCACATATTTATACATGGCTATCATATCTCCTCTCAGCCTTCTCTTCTTCAGGCTAAACATGCCCAGTTCCTTAAGCCGCTCCTCATAGGGCTTGTTCTCCAGACCCTTGATCATTTTAGTCGCCCTCCTCTGGACACATTCCAGCTTGTCAATATCTCTCTTGAATTGTGGTGCCCAGAATTGGACACAATATTCCAGGTGTGGTCTAACCAAAGCAGAATCGAGGGGTAGCATTACTTCCTTAGATCTAGACACTATGCTCCTATTGATGCAGGCCAAAATCCCATTGGCTTTTTTTGCCGCCACATCACATTGTTGGCTCATGTTTAACTTGTTGTCCACGAGGACTCCAAGATTTTTTTCACACGTACTGCTCTCGAGCCAGGCGTCCCCCATTCTGTATCTTTGCATTTCATTTTTTCTGCCAAAGTGGAGTATCTTGCATTTGTCACTGTTGAACTTCATTTTGTTAGTTTTGGCCCATCTCTCTAATCTGTCAAGATCGTTTTGAATTCTGCTCCTGTACTCTGGAGTATTGGCTATCCCTCCCAATTTGGTGTCGTCTGCAAACTTGATGATCATGCCTTCTAGCCCTTCATCTAAGTCATTAATAAAGATGTTGAACAGGACCGGGCCCAGGACGGAACCCTGCGGCACTCCACTTGTCACTTCTTTCCAAGATGAAGAGGAAGCATTAGTGAGAACTCTCTGTGTTCGTCCACTTAACCAATTACAGATCCACCTCACCGTAGTTTTGCCTAGCCCACATTGGACTAGTTTCCTTGCCAGAAGGTCATGGGGGACCTTGTCGAAGGCCTTACTGAAATCCAGGTACGCTACATCCACGGCATTCCCCACATCTACCCAGCTTGTAGCTCTATCGAAGAAAGAGATCAGATTAGTCTGGCATGACTTGTTTTTGATAAATCCATGTTGACTATTAGCGATGACTGCATTTGTTTCTAAGTGTTTGCAGACCGCTTCCTTAACAATCTTTTCCTGAATCTTGCCCGGTATTGACGTGAGGCTGACCGGACGGTAGTTGTTTGGGTCAACCTTTTTTCCCTTCTTGAAGATTGGGACCACATTGGCCCTCCTCCAATCTGCTGGAACTTCTCCCGTTCTCCAAGAACTCTCAAAGATGGTTGCCAATGGTTCCGAAATGACTTCCGCTAGTTCCTTCAATACTCTTGGGTGTAGTTGATCTGGCCCTGGGGACTTGAACTCATTAAGAGCGGCCAGGTATTCCTGGACGACTTCTTTCCCAATTTGGGGTTGGATGTCCTCCAATCCCTCATCCACTCCATCTTGCTGAGGTTGAAGACTCTCTTTTTGTGAGAAGACCGAGGCAAAGAAGGCATTAAGTAGTTCTGCCTTTTCCCTATCCCCTGTCAGCATTGCCCCATCTTCTCCTCGAAGAGGTCCTATCGCCTCCTTGTTTTTCCTTTTTCTACTGACATAAGAAAATAGAAGCCCTTTTTATTGTTTTTAATGTCCCGGCAAGCCTGAGCTCGTTTTGTGCTTTAGCCTTGCGGACCTTTTCCCTACAGGTGTTGGCTATTTGTTTGAATTCTTCTTTGGTGATTTCTCCCTTTTTCCACTTCTTGTGCATGTCTCTTTTGTGTCTTAGCACAGTTAGAAGTTCTTTGGACATCCATTCTGGCTTCTTTGCACTTGTCCTATTTTTTCTCTTTGTTGGCACGGTTTGCAATTGCGTCTTGAGTATTTCACTCTTGAGAAATTCCCATCCATCCGTAACTCCCTTGTCTTTTAGTATCTGTGTCCACGGAATGCTGCTCAGCGTTTCCTTCATTTTTTGGAAATCAGCTCTCCTAAAGTCCAAAATGCGGGTTTGACTTGTCTTAGTTTCGGCCTTCCTTTGTACCTCAAATTGCAGGAACACATGGTCACTTGCCCCTAAGGATCCTACCACTTCGACCGCATCGATCAGGTCCTCCGCATTTGTTAGGATGAGATCAAGAGTAGCCAATCCCCTTGTTGCCTCTTCTACCTTCTGGACCATGAAATTGTCTGCAAGGCAAACGAGGAATTTGTTGGACCTTGTACTCTTGGCCGAGTTTGTTTTCCAGCAAATATCGGGATAGTTAAAATTGCCCATGACTACTACATCTCTTCTCTGTGCCTGTTTGGTCAACTGTTGGCAGAAGACTTCATCAAGTTCTTCCTCCTGGCTTGGGGGTCTGTAGTAGACACCTACAACGACATCTTTTTGAGTCCCAGTTCCCTTGATTCTTATCCAGATGATTTCAAGCTGGTTTCCCAGATTGCTGTCTTGAATCTCTTCTGCAGCATAAGAGTTTTTGACATATAAGGCTACTCCGCCTCCTCTCCCCTTTGTTCGGTTTCTGTGAAAGAGGTTATACCCCTCGATATCTACATTCCAGCGATAGGAGTCATCCCACCAGGTTTCAGTGATCCCTATGATATCATATTTGTGGTGTTGTGCTAAAAGTTGGAGTTCGTCTTGTTTATTTCCCATGCTCTGTGCATTAGTGTAAAGACATGTGAGCCCCTGGATCTTCCCTTGAGCTGTTTAATTGGGATTATTGTGCTTTTGGTACTTGGTCCTTGTTGTGTTTGTGCAGCCCTCCATTTAGCCTTCTGGCGATTCCCAGACATTATGGGTAAAGTAGTGTTCGCAAGGCTGTTGTCCCCCTCCCCCGGTGGACCTAGTTTAAAGTGCGTCTAATGAGGTTTGCGAGCTGTGAGCAAAAAGGTGTTTTCCTACTTGTGTGAGATGCACCCCATCCCTTGCCAGTAGGCCATCCTCCTGGAAAAGCAGGCCATGGTCGAGGAAGCCAAAGCGTTCCTCCTGACACCATTTTCTAAGCCAGTCATTGACCTGTACTATTTTTCTGGCTCTTGTGGGTCCGTGTCTTACAACAGGGAGGAGGGATGAAAAGACCACCTGTACATTACATTCTTTTAGCTTTGCTCCTAGAGCTCGAAAATCATTTGTGATCTTTTGAAACGTATGCCTTGCAGTATCATTGGTTCCTACATGAATCAACATGAGGGGAGGACAGTGATAGGGCTTGAGGAGCCTGGTGAGCCTCTGAGTGATATGGTGTATTTTTGCCCCCGGTAGGCAGCATATTTCTCGAGCCATCCCATCTGGTCTGGAAATGACAGCTTCCATTCCTCTAAGGAGGGAGTCGCCTACTACCAAGACCTGTTTACTTTCGGGAATGACAGGGCCCCTTTTGTGCAATGTAGTGTGTAGGTCTCCAGAAAAGTGATCCTGTTGGTGTGAATTGTGTAGGTGAAAAGTGTTGTCCTCCTCCTCGACATCCCCGGTGCATTCGTCAAGGACAATCCATTGAGATTCGTCCAAGAGCCTATGGTTCTCCTGTATGTGTTCCTGTTGCTCCTGGTCTATGGTTGGGGATGGTACACCTGCAGGATTGTGCAAGTGTGAATGTTGTGAAGTGTTGTCCCAGTCAGGGCTATCCCCCGCACACTGATCAAGGATGAGCCACTGATCAGTATCTAAGCCATTCTGGTCTTCCCCAATATGTTGTGTTTCTTGGTCAGGTGCTAGTTGTGTGAGAATTTGGAATCTATTGTGTAACTGCAGCTGAGCGGAAGTATTCTGAGGAGGCTTCCGGGTCCTATGTGTCCTTCTAAGGGTGACATTTCTCCAAGCCTGAGGGTTGTCCACATCTGAGGTGCTGTTCTGTTGAGCCTCCCCGTAATGTTGGTGTGATATGGGCTGCGTGTCTAGGACAGTGTGGTGTGTGGTGTCTAAGAACAGCTCAAGTTCCTGAATGTCCTTAAGGGTGTTAATACGGTCCTCGAGTTGTCGTATCCTGTGTTCCATGCGAGTGATCTGTGTACACTTGGGGCAGATGTAATTGAGTAATTGTAGTGTGAAAAAGCTGAACATGCCACAGCTTGTGCATGAGACGGGAAGTTTTCGTGTTTGTTCCATCTGGAGGTTGCTAATGACCTCCTCTTGGTGTGTGTTTGATGTTGTCTGTATGCAGGGGTGAAAGTATAGGTTACTGAGTGTACGCTGGTTTATATAGGATAACCAGGAAGCCCCGCCTCTCAAACAAAGCAGTTAATTTTTAAACTCAGGAAGCCCCTCCTCTCAAACAAAGCACTGAAAGCAGTTAAATTTAAACAAAGCTTATCCTGAAGCAGAAGGAAACAAAATGGGTTCCTGCTTCCTCAACTTCTGTGGAAAGCCCAGCTGCCCCTTGGGTTCAGACACTGGTTTATATAGGATAACCAGGAAGCCCCGCCTCTCAAACAAAGCAGTTAATTTTTAAACTCAGGAAGCCCCTCCTCTCAAACAAAGCAGTTAATTTTTAAACTCAGGAAGCCCCGCCTCTCAAACAAAGCAGTGCTGAAAGCAGTTAAATTTAAACAAAGCTTACCCTGAAGCAGAAGGAAACAAAATGGGTTCCTGCTTCCTCAACTTCTGTGGAAAGCCCAGCTGCCCCTTGGGTTCAGACACTGGTTTATATAGGATAACCAGGAAGCCCCGCCTCTCAAACAAAGCAGTTAATTTTTAAACTCAGGAAGCCCCGCCTCTCAAACAAAGCAGTTAATTTTTAAACTCAGGAAGCCCCTCCTCTCAAACAAAGCAGTTAATTTTAAACTCAGGAAGCCCCTCCTCTCAAACAAAGCAGTTAATTTTAAACTCAGGAAGCCCCTCCTCTCAAACAATGATGTAAGGTTACTTCTGGAGGTTTCTCAGTGTCATGGATAGCATGGATGAGAAGATGCCTGGAAAACTAGAGCCTAGCAAGAACAGCAACTCCCTTAGCCATATCCAGAAGCAACAACTACTCAGTGTGCTGGCCCAACATGAGAGGGTTTGGTGGAGCAGGCTGAGGAAGAGTTAATGGTGCCTTCTTTCCTGGAACAGAGAAGATAAAAATCTCTGTTGAGATGTTTAATCAAAATTCCTGAAAGAATGGCCAGAAATAGAAATCAGCTGTGAAAGTAGCATTTAAGGCTTTGCAGTGTGCTGCCTAACTGCTGGTGATAATGTTTGAAACCATGTCTTGGATTCTGTACTCTGTAGAGCTGTGGACAGTGTTTGGAGATTTGGACATTTTCGTCAGTTGCAAGTTTGGTGATTGGATTAAATCTAGACTGGGTTTTGGCTACTCTTCTGCTTGTTTCTTTAAATCTTGTTGTTATGGAAAACTGACAGGTAAACCTCGAACTGTATTACTATGTTGTTGGAGATTACAGGGTGAGGTGTTTGATGGGACTCCATTGCAGCAGTGCAGGGAAATGAAGCAAAGACTGTGTCTTCTGGGGCTGGGTGCTGCTTGATTCCCAATGACGGAAGAGAGAGAAAAACTGGGGGGAAGGACATGGGGTGCCTGCCATCCCAGAATATGGAAAGGCACAGAACCACAATCATAAGGAACAAAACAAGATGGTTCCCTCCACTTTCCCCACTTCCCCTCCCCTCATGGGATGAAGTTGTTAGTGGCATAGTGCAGCTTGTAAATTGCAAGTTGCCCCTGGAATCCACTTTTGTGGGTCCTGAAGCCCTCAACAGTGTCCCAAAGCCTTCTCCAACAACCCAATTTATTAATTGTGATTTTCAGACATTTTTTGTTGCAAATCATGAAAGAAAATATACGTCAACACTCCTCTCCACACCATAAGCAGTCAAGAAACCTCTATTATCCTTAAATGTTTCAATTTTCTTTTGCTGTCCCTCCAAAATGCAGACAAGTTGTGACAAAATGGTGACAGGTAGTATCATTTTGTGAAAGACTGCATTGGAAAATTGAAGTTTTTGAGATTGATTGGGGTTACAGCCTACAGGGGGCTGTGGAGGGGGTGCCTGCTCAAAACTAGCCCAACCTGCTACTCTACAGAAATCCAAAGCTGAAGCATACCTGACAGTTAGCTGTGTAACCTCTGTTGGATATTCTCCTGTCTCAAAGTGAGAACCAACTCCCTATCCAATTTGACTTCTCTATGGTTGCATCTACACTGTAGAATGACTGCAGTATGACATTACTTTAATTGCCATGGCTCAGTGCTATGGAATCATGGGAACTGTAATCTTTAAAGGTCTTTCACCTTCCCTCCCATATAATGGGGGTACTTCACCAAAGCACAAATCCCAAAGACAAAACTAAGGTATAGTCAATTGCCTAGTACAGTCCAAATATGCTTCTCATTATTCTCTTTTAGGTAAGTTCTAGATCTTCAATATCTAAGTGTAAAGTGTTAAAGATCCTATAAAAATTTAATATCTTTATTAGATCTGTGGTAGTCCTAGGACATCAAATTAATTGTTTACAGAAATATGGAATCATCTCTGTATCTCAATAAACATGCCCCATCCCATTTTTCTACAGATAACTTCATACTGATGGGATGCCAGTAAGAAAAATGAATGAATCTTAGAGCAAATCAAATCTGAATGCTTCCCACAAGCCAAAGTGACTTGTGATTTGGACATGCAAGAAGACAAGGCTCATTTGAAAAAAAAAGATATTAATGCTTGGTAAGGTGGAGTATAGTAGGAAAAGAGGAAGACAGCAGAGTAGGTGGACAGATTCATGACCTCATCAGACAGGACTTGGGAAGCATCCATCAGGGCTGGTGCTCTGATTGTGAACCTCCTTGGGGTAAAAGTTCATAAAGATTGTTAATTAATAAGATCAAAAAAGTTTTAATATTTTATTTTATTTTTATTTCATATTTTCTCCCAATATGGGAACCACAGAGGATGCCTCTTTATTACCTGTGAAATCCTAGGAGGCGTATAATAATCAGTTTCTCTTCAGTATTTTATAGAAGCTACATTGGGAAAAGCAGAGCATTCAGACAAAGCAACTTCTGGGATGAGCCACACCAGAGAGGTCAACCCAACTCAAGCCTGATAACAGTGGGCAGGTAATGCTGGTTGGATAATGTTCGACCATAAACACTGGGAAAGCTGGCATCTGAATGACAATATGTATAGCTGGCTCTCACTCCCCTGTACAGGGGAAGGACAGCTATTTCTCTGAGAACTCTGTGATTCTCCCCACCCACCACTAACACATCTAGTGCTTTTGCAATCTGCTCCTTCATGTCAATTTGCATTGGTTCTTCAAAGCTTCCCACTCTTGCTACAAAGAGTACTCATGTTCCATGGTCTGATGAGCTGGTATGCTGCTAAGCATCCTTAACCTTCCTGCGAGGCAACATACATGTCGCTGCAAGAGCCCCTAGTTGATTATTAGCTTGGCCTTTGGAGCATAAGGTCCTCTTGGCCTATCCAAAATTACAGGTGCCAAAGTGGATGCATCTGCCCCACCCTTAGAAACTGTCTAGGGCTCCTATCCACACTTTTTCTTCCTTACTACATAGACCAATTTCTTCATCTGTCTATACTATGCAAATGATTACAGGGCACTTCATGTAGAGGGTAGGCATTTGCATAGAGAGTGTTAATCAACAATCAGTCCTTCTTGGAGAAATAGGAGAGCAGATGGCTGCAGAGCTGGGATGAGTAGCTGTCTTTTGCTTCAGCAGCCTGGGTGCACAGTCAATCGGGGAAAATAGTTTATTGTGGCTGTGATTTATCTAGGCTTCAGCTATCATTTCCCAAACAACTCTAGAAAAATTATCAAGTTTCAAGAGAGAGAGCGAGAGGAGAAAGGAAGGAAAAGGAAAAGGCATATCTGTTTTTTTCTCATATTTGCAGTGATATATGCAAGTTGGTTGCAGCATTATATACTAAAATAAATACAATACAGTCCTAATTTTCCCACCTGGTTAAAGAGCACTAAATGCAGACTAGAAAGTTGGAAGATCACAGCAACACCTTTTAAACTGATTGTATTTCAAGTTGCCCTGTGAGCTATGGATATATATATATTGTATTTCAAGTTGTCCTGTGAGCTATGGATATATATATACTTATGTCCATAAATGTTCATATATATACTTATGTCCAATGTGGCTTGGTACCACATAGATACTAGAATATGTGGATTCTCAGTTCCCATTACAGACCTCATCACATTAGTAAAATTACCCACTCTAGAGTACTCTTTGTGATGAGTTCCTATGTAAAATGACACAGGAAACTGGTGTCCTCTCTATGAAATGGCAAAATTAAGTTTGGTTTTTGGGTTTTTTAAAAAATATACATTTTCAAGCTTTGGATGTTTGAAGCTATGGATGCAGAATCCATGGATATTGAGGGCTGATCATGCATACATAAATAAACATTCACCTATCTGAAGGTGGCACTAATATATCCCCCAGACATTAAACTTTGGGATACAGAAAATTTAATCTCTGGTCAAGGCACACAATGGCTTCATCCTCAAATCTGTTTTCAGTAATAGAGCTTGACCTCAGAATGCATGATTTATAGAATACTAAAGGAGTGCTTTTGACTGGAAGTAAGAAAAGAAATGCAATGTGTTTTGTTTTTAGAATTAGATAACAACTTTATCTGCATACAGCTGGGGAAAAGGTGGAGGGCCGAATTTATTTATCATGGATCCAACGTGATCTAGCTATTCATCTATGGATCTCTTAACTTTGAGGGTGATACTTCTAAAAACTTATACAACAATAATCAACCATACAACATTCTCATAAAAGACAATTCTTTCTAAATATACCTGAAAGCAATTAGAGAACAGTCTGTTAATCCTGTGAAAGTAAAATCAACGAAATGTATTTTATATTTCATCCAAAAGGCCAGAATCTGGAGAGGGGAACACAGACCACTTAATCATTCTAGAGCCTTAGGGTAACCACATCGAATGGCCTGATTCTCTCCCCACTCATCTCACATATAGTATTACATTACTATAATGTAATTATTCACAGGCTAGCTGTAAGAATTCAATGAATGTTGGGGCTGGCTGTTCATTATATAAATCTGTGGAAAATATATATTTTTAGGATTTACTGGTAATATTTATGGTACAAGGATAAATTTACCGTAAGTCACTATAACCCACGTGTCAAATCCAAGGCCATGGGCCAAATCCACCCCACCACATCATTTTATGTGGTCCACAAGGTTTCAGTGTCAGGGTAATATAGTTACATTTATGCAGTCTTACAATTACACCTGGCCGTTTTCATTTGACCATGCATGGGAAGTCTCCTTTCTGTTCTCAAATATTTCTAAAGAGTGAGATGTGGAGCCCAGAGCATGGTTGTTTGGATAGCATACTTGCAGTTGTTTTGATGCTGTTAGTGTGATAGCTTTTCAACTGACAGGGCATGTTGAAACCATACTATGTGGAAAAGTTTGTGGTGGTATAATGGTAATGGTGATAAAATATCATGATAATGTTGGTGCAGTGACAGATGGAAATAAGGCCCATTCCAGAATTATGGAACTATGTTTAACTACCACGGTTACATCTTATGGAATATTGTCAACACACTTATATTTGTGCAAATGAGTTGGAGAATTTGATTATTTTGTCTCTCTGCAATTCCCTGACACCTGAACAGTATTTTATCTTTCCAATACAGTAAAGAAGGCAATACTTTCCATTTTAGTTCACATGACAGTGTAAGCAAGTAGGAACTATAAGTGAATGAAACTCAGGACATATTTGCCCATTCATTATTTGAATCAAACTAGGCTTGGGTAACAACGGAAAAATTTGGTTCTAAACTCGTTTCGTTTTTAGGGGGGCTCTTGCATTTCGTTTTTTTAAAGAATTCGAAATTTTCCTTTAAAAAAGTTCGAAATATACGAAATTTCGTAAAATTACGAATCGATTCGTTAATGGCGGACGCGATTGCGCAATATGCTAAAAAACCCTCCAAATGGGACAGGGTGAACTTCTGAAGCTTCTCTCTCCCTCTGTTGTTGTTCATATGGGACGGGGGGAACTTCTGAAGCTTCCCTCTCCCTCTGTTGTTGACTGTTGGTGTGATAATTTATTTTTTATCACTGATAAAACAAACAACAACTATAAAACTTGCACCAGACATACGGAAATAATTACGAAACAATTACGAAACAATTTTGAAACAATTTCGAAACAATTACGAAACAATTACGAAACAATATGAAATAAATTGGAAAAAAATTTCAATTTTTAATTGCTCCTCACAGTAGTCCTGCATGGCTCAATATTGGATCGTAAGCTAATTTAAATACGAATTAATAACGAATTACGAAATTAACGAACGAAACCGCCCAAGCCTAAATCAAACTTTTAACCACCTTTTGTGTACAATAGTTTTGTGACAACATCGGTTGCAATGAGAAAAGACAAAGAAAACATCAGAAAGAGTTTCAAGAACTATAACCATGTATTTGCTTAGTTCTCCCTCCCATTCATTAATAATGTACTGGCATGGAATTTTGCACAGGCAACATGGATTTCAAGAAAAAATGAAAAGAGAAATCAAAATGGATAAATACGGCAACTATAATTTTTCAGACCTAGCGAGAGCCAGATAGCATTTCCATACAGCTAAACTCAGCAACCTGCAGTGCAATCACTGAATTTAACTGACCAAAGACTGAAAAACAGCCTGATCTCATCAGTGTATGACTTTTGCAAAGGTTTTTATTTTTATTTTAGAGCATTTGAGGTTGATATCCACAGCTTATATTTCCCTGGACTTTGGGTGTTTGGCAATGCCAAGATTTTTTCCCTTCTTCATCAGTGTTTGTTTATAAATGAATGCTGTATGACACCATTTTAACTGCCATGCTTCAATGTTATGGCATCATGGGACCTCTAGATCTATATGGTCTTTGATCTTTTTGCCAAGAGTGCTGGTGCCTCACCAAACGACAAATCCCAAGATTATATAGCATTCAGTCATGAAAGTTAAAATTATGTCAAATGTATTCATTCTAGTGTTTCAATGCATCTCTGAACCCTGTCCCACATTACCAGGACCTAATGCTTTGGAACAATACTATTTCTCTTTATGGATCAAACTAGATAAATGTTGGCTGCAACTGTTTACTTCCGTTGGTACAAAAATCAGGAAGAAATAAATGTTTCAAGTCTTATTTTGACTTTAAGAGCATGAGGACAGGTAATCATTACTTTTAAGTCTTTATGAGATCCTGGTTGGCCAGGTGTTTTGGACCTCAGCTCCCAGAATCCCTGATAATTGGCTAAAGCAGTCTAGACTTCAGGGAGCTGAAGTCCAATACACTTGAAATTTGATCACCATTGTTTTAAATGAAGGAATTTTTTTTTGCTGTTCAAGCTGTAGTTTGGACAAAATTTGTACATCAAATTTGTGTACAGAAAACAAAAATAATACTTTTGTACAGAAATATTGCTGTTGTTGCTTGCTCAGAAAATATGTTTTGCCTAAGACAACATGTGCTGATTTTATGTAGAATAAGTCCTGGGTTGTGAAAATATTCATCAGTCCAGGATTTCTCTTAGCATGGTTTCTAAGCACTTGAAAAATATATTTTGATGATTCTTCATTTTTCTAGAATTCTACTGGATACAGATATGTCCTGCCAAACCAAGTGGAAGCAAAGGCTTAGCTTGACTGATGATAGGTTCATATGCTGCTTGAATATGGTGTGTAGATAGGACAGCTCTTTTTAAGCCTCCCTCCTGATAACAGACCATAAGAATTGGGTTTACAGAAAATGGCTATATCCCTAACCTGGAAACTCATATTGCTTTGATAGTTGATGTAATGCCACAGCTAAATTACTTCAGAATGAATCAGGAAACACCAGGTTTAAATTTTGACACTGCTGTGAGCAAATTAGGCATTGCCTAGGAAAGATGCTTTCTTTCGTCCTCTATCCTTAGCCTCCAACGTGGGTATAATAATGTCCAATTTTATGGGGGTTGCATGATTACAACACAATATAAATGCATGTGGAAGAGTTAACCATTCTTATATCCCATGTGGATCATTACTTTCCAATAATTTATCTTGCAATCCTGGATAGAAAACATTTTTGAGACCCTTCATGAAGAAGGGATTCTGTAGAAAAAAACTGCAATACAAATATAAATCCATTTTTAAAAGGTCAATGGCAATGAAATCAATATATTGTTGAAGGCTTCCATGGCCAGAATCACTGGAGTGTTGTGTGGTTTCTGAGCTGCATGAACATGTTCTAGCAGCATTTTCGCCTGATCTTTTGCTTGCATTTGTGGCTGGCATCTTCAGAGAATCTTCTGAAGATGCCAGCCACAAATGCAGGTGTAACATCAGGACAAATGTTGATAGAACACAGCCATATAGCCCCAAAACCACACAACACTCTAGCTTTGAAATAAATTGGTCCGTGACAATAATTCCTAATTAATTGTACAACAAGGCCAAAAGAACTGCAAAAATAGGAATTTGGCTAAACCCAGATGATCCATTACAGGGTATCAGGCACCCTGCATATGGGGGTAATCCATTCATGATGTGGATAGGCTATCTCTTCATATTGTCCTACACATGCAAGATGGAGGTAGCACTCTACTCAGGGACCCATATGAGTAGTTATGTTGATTTTCCTTCTTGAGTCTCTTCCCCACACCATTCTTGTTCACTGTTTTGCTTTCTTCATTTTGTCACTATGAAAATGTCCATAACATTCCACCACCACAATTACATGTATAAAACACATAGGGCAAGTAAGGTCAACCAGCTGGGTACAATGTGAGGAAGCTTTCCTACCACATTCACATATTTCTGTGTCCAGGCTGTGGTTATTTTAGTCAACAGATGCAGCGGTGACACTGCTTTTTCATTACTAGGCAAACCTTTTGCACAAGGAAGTAGTAGATTCCTCCCTCTGCAACATCATTGCTTGCATTGGTGACCCAATGCAAGCAACACTGTAGGTCACCAAGAGAATTATTGGAAAAATAATTGGATTTGTCAATCATATTCTGTGAAGCTGTCATTAAGTTGACTACACCCCTCCCTCTTAGCTATGTATTTTGATAATTGGATAACTGCCTAAACTGGCTAATTCTGTTTTTTTTTTTCCCTCCTCAGTCTAAAGTACTTGATAGTGATGCTCTGGTACTAGTGTCAGGGTACTAAATATTTTGGGATATCAAGAGACATATGACTTTTGCTTCCACATTGATGACTCTTATTAAATTAAATTGTTGCATTTTTCTAATATTATATTAAGACTATGCAACAAATGAAACCCACAATATGTTGTTTGTTACATCATACTAGTGTGAAGATGGACACTATCTTCTTCTCTATCTTAGGTGATCACTCAATCAGTTATAGACCTGTTTTCATTGCGCATAGAGTTACAGTGTGAGCAATGGTTATGAATCTCAACCCAGCTGGTGCTGTCAGTATTTTAAAAAACTCACAGTCATTTGACTACTTGAGGATAAACACAATGAAGTACTGATTTGTTCTGCTGCTGTTCCAGCCTGTTACCCACCTATAGCAGCTAGAAAAGTTCTCTAATTACTTTTGTATTTATCCAATATACTTCCAGTTAAGTTTAGATGAAGCCCAAAAGACAAACTGCAAGTACCTCTCAATGTACTGGTTTAGTGCCTGAAGCAGGGGTGGACAACAGTTGATGTCAAGGTGCCAATTTGCAAACAAAGGAAGAATGCATCTTCACTTTGGAAGGTCACACCATGATCTGAGAAAAGTGATTTGTTTGGTGACCCAATGCAAGCAAATTCTGGACACCACAGTTCAAAACATATTGACAAACTGGAAGGCATCCAGAAGATGGTGACTAAAATGATCAAAGGTCAGGTGATCATCCCCTATGAGAAGCATTTTAAAGAACTGGGTTTGTTTAGCCTGCAGAAGTTGAGAGGAGACACAATAGCCATGTATAAATATGGGGAAAGGTGTAATAACAAAGAGGAAGCAAACTTATTTTCTGCTGCCTTTGAAACTAGGACTAGGAGCAGTGGGTTCAAATTACAGGAAAGGGGATTCCACGAGAGCATTAGGAAAAACTTCCTGACCGTATAAGCTGTTCAGCAGTGGAACTCTCTGCCTCAGAGTATGGTGGAAGGTCCTTCCTTGAAAGCTTTTAAATGGAGGCTGGATTACATGGTCCATGTGTTCTCTTCCAACTTTAATATTCTATGATTCTATATCTTCAAATTCTCTATAGAGTATTTAGGGGCATTTGGGGCACATTTTTTTCTTTTATTTCAACAAGTGGAACTCTAGGCAGCCCCAAGGCAATAAAAATGTGGGGTTCACTATTTGTACATCCATTTAAGGAGAAAGAATGTCAGTTGAATCAATATACTTGCATCTTGAGAAACTCATTGTGAAACAAAGTGTGTCTTTCCTAGGGAATCTTTATACTGGCAAGACACATGGTGTGCTTCAAAAGAAATAAAATATGAAAAAATACACCCAAGGGTGCATTGTAAAAATGGCAGCAGCTAAAAATAGTTACGGCTGAAAAATACATAAAAACATAATTTAGTCAATGGGGAAAATGCATACAAAAAAAGTAACAGATTGCTATGCTGGGAAAAAAATGCAGCCTCACAACCAGATACAAAGAATGATTTAGAGTCCACATGAAATCCAGACACACAAAGATGGTAAGAGCCCCTGGCCCTTCCCAAATCATAGCTAATAGCCTGGGATTTTATAATATATTTTTTCATCAACCTAAATGAATGTGATGATTACAGGAATGGAAATATGGACGACGAATTGGATCACGACTCTAGTTATGAGATGCATTGCGTTGTTACTGTTGTGTCAATATTGTATATTATGCTCTTATGGTTTTAAATTGTATATCGTTGATTGATTTTTACCCTGGTTGTAAACCACGTTGAGTCGCCTGTTGGGCTGAGAAACTGCGGTATACAAGTAAAGTAAATAAAATAAATAAATCTCTAGAACATTAGTCCAGATTAGAATAAACCAGCCTCTGCTGCTGGTACTACTCATTCCTTTAATCTGAACAATTGCACTGGAGCAGCTCAGAATTGCCCTGGCTTTTTTTGCCTGCTAGATGACACTGTTGACTCATTTGCCTTGTGAGCTATTAAATCTGCTAGATCCTTTTTCACATGTGTTGCTTTCAAACCAGGTGTTATCCATTTCATATTGGTGCATTTGATATTTCCTGCGTAGATGTTGTACATTTCATGTATCCCTTTGTTAGTCTTTGTCTGGCTCTTCAATCTACAAATTCATTTTTAATTCTGTTCCTGTTCTCGGTGTTTCCTGCAAATCAACCGTGTGTGAATTTTACACTGAATATGTCCCGAATTTCAAATAGGCTTCAAAAACTGTTTGACTTTTGAAGACTTTATTGCAGCATGAAGAAAATAACTAAAATTGGTCTATGCTTCCATTGAAAAGAAAATTAGTGGAGGATTATATTCCCGAACATGAGAAACTATGGCCATGGGATCCATCAATAATTGCATTACTGAAAAGATTTGTAGTCCTGGTGGCTCTTCCATTTGTCTGTTCAAATATTTTGCTCCGCATAGGGTATTTTAGCATATATAAATTAAGCCTCCCTTATCTAGTATTCTATAATCTGCAATTCCAGATATACACCTTAATGGTGTTAGAAAATGTTGACCATTGGCAGCCACCTATCCACAAAAGCAAACACTGACACTGAAATACAACACCACCTGAGCTCTATGAGTGCACCATTCTTCTGAATGAATTAGAGAGTGGGTTGTTGTAGATTGTTTAGACTATATGGCCATGTTCTAGAAGCATTCTCTCCTGTCTCTGAGGACACCTGCCATAGATACAGGCGAAACGTCAGGAGAGAATGCTTCTAGAACATGGCCATATCGCCTGAAAAACATGCAACAACCCAGTGATTCCAGCCATAAAAGCCTTCGACAATACATTGAACATCTCTAGTAGAGAGTGTTTAAGGATCGGGACATCCATAGGGATACCAAGGTTGCTTGTTTATAAAGCTATTGTCCTCTCAACCCTGTTATGTGCCTGCAAAACATGGACTGTCTACAGATGTCACATTCAACTCCTGGAATGATTCTATCGACGTTGCCTCCGAAAAATCCTTCAGATTTCTTGGGAAGAGAGGCAGGCAAACATCAGCATGCTGGAAAAAGCAAAGACCACCATCATTGAAGTAATGCTCCTATGCTATCGACTCCACTGGAGCGGCCACATTGTCCAAATGTCCAATCATTGTCTCCCAAAGCAGTTACTATACTCCTGACTCAAGAATGGAAAATAGAATATTGGTGGACAGGAACAAAGTTTTAAAGATGGGATTAAATCTAATCTTAAAAACTGTGGCATAGACACCAAGAACTGGGAAGCCCTGGCCCTTGAGTGCTCTAACTGGAGGCCAGCTGTGACCAACAGTGCTACAGGATTTAAAGAAGTATGAAGAGAAGGTGAAAGGGACAAATGTGCCAAGAGGAATATGCATCAAACAAACCCTGACAGGGACTGCCTTCCACCTGGAAACTGATACCCTTACTGTGAGTCAAGAATAGGGCTGCACATACATATCCACCGCCAACACACTACACATGGAAGGCCATCATACAATGAGAGATCACCTATGTAATGTGAAACCTTCCAAAACCCAAAATTTTATTCCACCATTCCCTTACTTTTGCTACATTCCTGCTCAAGATAGCCACGGGCAGGTGGCAGGATCCATAAAGAGAGAGGAAAAGCTGGAGGGAGGCCCCTTCTATACTGCTCTATATCCCAGGATCTGATCCAAAATTAGGTAAAGGGTAAAGGTTTTCCCCTGACATTAAGTCCAGTTGTGTCTGACACTAGGGGTTTGTGCTCATCTCCATTTCTAAGCCGGTGTTGTCCGTAGACACCTCCAAGGACACGTGGCCAGCATAACTGCATGGAGCACACTTACCTTCCCACCAGAGTGGTACCTATTGATCTACTCACATTTGCATGTTTTCAAACTGCTAGGTTCTCAGAAGCTGGGGCTAACAATGGTAGCTCATGCCACTCCCAGGATGCGAATCTGTGACCTTTCAATCAGAAAGTTCAGCAGCTCAGCCGTTTAACCCACTGTCCCACTGGGGGCTCCAAGACTATCCACTTTAAATTGGATTATATAAGTCTCCACTGTCAGATAATCCGTGATCAGTCCTGGGATATAGGGCAGTATGGAAGGGGCCGGAGAAATACACGTAAACGCAAAATAGTGGGAGATATTGATTTGTGCTGGGCCCTACATTCAGATTCCTTGCCAATTCACAGATCCTCAGTCTCTCTACAGCTTTGTGTCTCAAAATGCAAAATAGCGAACAAAGGAGATATGAGGCACTTCAAAACTTACAGCAACACCACTGACTTTGTGTTATCTTTGAAGAAGGAAAAACTGTGGGAAGACTTTGTACAACATAATAGCTGTTGTCAGCCTTTGATTTTAACAGAACTGTGGGTTTACTACACAATGCAGCAAAAAATTGCAAGTTCCATGGAAAATTTGACACAGGCAAGAGTTGACTCACTCATGCATATACATTAACCAATGCATCATCATCATCATCATTACTCAGTTTTTCATTACATACCAATAAATATGTGAACACGCTCTACTGAAAAATATTCACAGGGACATTTCAATTTTTATCTAGTAACTTGTTAAAACTAAGGCTCTCTAATAAGGCTCAAATTCCCTATGAAGTTAGAGCATCATATGCCTGCATCTACATTCAGTATTTATGAGCAAGCAGATAATCACCAGGTAATATATATATTAAGGCCATTAACAAACAGAACTAAAACATTAAATGAGAAAACATTTTCGGCTTCTGGCTTCTTCAGTTGTTAAAACTAAAATTGCATTCAAGATGGCAGTTTAGAGCTTTTAGTTTTCATCATATTTCAGGGGAAAATATTCGTATTCTCTAGACTGAGGCCATGCAGCATTAGGGTCGTGTTGGTATCATAAGTCTATAGACCCAGAAAATCTCAATTTTGACCTGTGGGGTCCCGCAAGGATCTATTTGTCCCCCATGCTATTTAACATCTACATGAAACCGCTGGGAGAGGTCATCCAGAGCTTTGGAGTATGGTGCCACCTCTACGCAGATGACACCCAACTCCACTACTCTTTTCCACCTGACTCCAAGGAAGCCCCTCGGATACTGCCTGGCTGCTGTGGTGACCTGGATGAGGAAGAACAAGCTGAGGATCAATCCTGACAAGACAGAGGTCCTCCAGGTCAGTCGCTTGTCTGACTGGGGTATTGGGTGGCACCTGTGCTGGATGGGGTAGCACTCCCCTTGAAGTCACAGGTCCACAGCTTGGGGGCCCTCCTGGACTCCGCGCTGACGCTTGATGCACAGGTGTCGGCAGTGGCCTTTGCACAATTAAAACTTGTGCACCAACTGCAACCATACCTTGTGAAGTCAGACTTGACCACGGTGGTCCATGCCTTAGTGGGGCCACCCTTGAAGACGGTCCGGAAGCTACAACTTGTCCAAGGTTCAGTGGCCAGATTAATAATGGGGCAAATTACAGGGAGCGGTCAAACCCCCCCCCCCCCCTTTTAAGGAGCTCCATTTAAGGAGCTCCGTTTATTTTCTGGTCCCAATTCAAGGTATAAAGCACATAACGGTTTGGGACCTGCCTACCTTCATGACCATATTTCCCTCCATGAACCTGCCCAATCTCTCCAATCCTCAGGGGAGACTCTTCTTTCACCCCTACCGTTATCTCAGGCCCACCTTGTGGCTACAAGGGGGAGAGCCTTTTCCTCAGTGGCCCCCCAACTATGGAATACATTGCCAGGTGAGATTTGGCAAGCCCTCACATTAGAAAGGTTTAAGAAGAATCTCAAAAATTGGCTCTTCCACTGCACTTCTGAAGATTAACCATGTAATCTGTAATTACTATTAACCCTCAACATTGGTGTTTAGTGCATACCTCCCCCCTCCCCATCCTGGAAGAGTTTCTCCCTCACAAATAATCTGCTCCATTGCTACTTCACCCTGTGTTTTTAGCCTTAGTATTTTATTCTGTACATGCGGCCTGCTCACTATCACTGTAATTATGAATGATTTTTATTGTATTTTTACATTGCTTACCGCATTCTTATGTTTAATGTTTTGTGTATTTTATTATGTGTTTTGATTTTATTTTATTGTATTGTGTTGTTGGGCTTGGCCTCATGTAAGCTGCCCCGAGTCCCCATTGGGGAGATGGTGGCAGGGTACAAATAAAGTTGGAAAAACAACAGGAAAAACTCAGCTGTTATCAGGACCTCAAAATCGAACTGCAAAAGCTCTGGCATAAACCAGTACAGGTGGTCCCAGTGGTCATTGGCACACTGGGTGCCATGCAAAAAGATCTTAGCCGGCATTTGGAAACAATAAACATTGACAAAATCATGATCTGTCAACTGCAACTTTATTTTTATACCCCGCCACCATCTCCCCAAGGGAACTCAGGGCAGCTTACACGGGGACAAGCCCAAATCACAATAAAAACAACAGCATTAAAATCAATAAATATCAAACTTAATATAACACAATAACAGCATCATAAAAACAGTAACATGGCTGTAAACAGAGTCAGAACAGGGTCTGGGTTCAAGTAAGTGCAATACGTTCCTAAGTAGATGTGAGGGAAAGTGCAGAAAGTATCCATCAAGAGGGAATACCTCTGGCCACAGGAACTTACATCGGATTGAGTCAGTTCTCTACTCAAGTGTCACCTTCTTTTTAGGAAATGAGCAATCAGGACCACACATCTAAAACCCAGCTGCATTAAGATCACTATTGACCGAAAGGTCATGAGTTCTAAGCCAGCCCGGGTTGGAGTGAGCTTCCGATCAATTTGTGTAGCTTGTTGCCGACCTTTGCAGCCCAAAAGACAGTTGCATCTGTCAAGTAGGAAATTTAGGTACTACTTATGTGGAGAGGCTAATTTAACTAATTTTCGAGACCATAAAAATCTCCAGCAAGCATGTGGGGAATGGGGAAGTACTTCATCGGTGTTGCAGATGGATGGTGAAGCGACAGCTCCCCTGGTGGCCAGAAAAATTGGAATGTTAAATAGCCTCTGACTGTCTGTCTATATGTGTTGTGTATCTATGGCATTGAATGTTTGCCATGTATATGTACATTGTGATCCACCCTGAGTCCCCTGTGGGGTGAGAAGGGCAGAATATAAATACTGTAAGTAAGTAAGTAAGTAAGTAAATAAATAAATAAATAAATAAATAAATGGGCCAATGCTGTCTTGACTCAGTTGAATTGTGTAGACTTGTATAAACATATGTCAGCCCTTCCATTGTAAATGCATCTTTTGAGGAAGGCAGGGAGCTATGACATTTAAAACAATACCATATTTTTATTTTCCCTCCTTTGGGTTGACTTTATGTGTATGAGAGAGAGACCCGAGAACAATTTCTGGGTCCTGTAATTGCAAAAAAATTCTTTCCATTATTATTTCTTTGGTTCTTTTTTCTGGCACAGAAGTAATCAGTAAGGAAGCTGGTGTTCACTTCAGTAATAAAAAAAGACCTTTGTATTTTGGGCTGATGGTATTGCTGAAAGGTCTACTTTTGGTGTCATGCTATTATTTCTTTGCGTTTTCCTATTGACGTGGAATTTTTATGATATGTCTATGCACAGAAAAAATAGAAGCCATTCCTTGTAAAAGAGCTTAAATGTTCATATAGGCTGAGAGCAAATTATCAATTCGTTCTAAATCAGGGGTGAAACAGACTGTTTTTGTGAAGGTTTGTGTTATTTTCCGAGTAGTTTCATGAGGGTCACACCTAATGGAAAGCGACTAAGCCAGTCAAACATCGCTAGTCTCCCTCCTTCCCTCCCGTACATCCTTCCTTCCAACAAATTTTAGAAATTTAATGAGTTTTAAAAGGTAGACAAAACTGGTTAAAACAGTTTAACATGATTCAAAACCATGGATATATGAGGCCTAGTATAAAATCAAATACACACCATGGGTTTTAGTGAGCAATCATTGTTTCACTGTTTACTGGAATGGTACAAATCAGAACTCCTAGGGGTGGGTGGTCTATAACTGGATGCAGAGAATGTCCTCTATGATTTTCCAACTCTGCATTGTCCTGACTAATGGGGCACAGAGGAGTTACCTGGAATATGATTTGGATTTTGTGATTTTAACTGATGTTATAATGTGATTTATTACTAAGACCCCGCTCCCTTTCATGAAAACCAGAATCTATGGATACTCCAGTTCCATTATTTAAAACGACAAGATCAAACTTTGACTTTTGCAGATATTTATCATCTACCTATCACTAATATTTTCAAGTCAGTGATGGTTGAATCCATATATTCAAAATCTATGGATGTGGAGGGCTGATTATAATGTTTCCTTACTCTCACATTGCCTGATGCATGCATATTTGGGTCCAAATACTGTTGGTCAGTCAAAATTGTTTAATAGTTTTTGGTCTGACTCCTTCTATATCCTATGGTGGATTTTCTACAATACATACTTTTTCTGGAGCATCCAGCATCTATAATTACTCTGGAGCGTCCAGAGTAATTATTCCCCTTTTACTACATGCTCATATTGAACTAGCCATGCTGCACTCTGCTTGACATAATTGCCCTTTAGTATCCACTAGGGATCCCCAGTGGATACAAAAATCTGTTGATGTTCAAGTCCCATTATACACAATGGTATAGTAAAATGGCAGCCCTTATATAAAATGTTAAAATTAAGATTTGGGATTTTTTTTTTACATTTGGGAGATAATATTTCCAAATCTTGCATGGTTGAACCCATGGATACGAAATCATGAATGATGAAGACTGCTTTCTTGGCTCCCAGTTATTGGAATACTCTCTCTGGGAAGGTTAGAATGGTTCCCTCCTTGCATCCGCTAGCAAGTAAGAACATTCTTTACAGTGGGTTTTTAACAACTCACTATCTTAGGTTTTTAATATGCCGTATGTTTTTGTACAGACCTTTATAATATTGTCTTCTAATGAATGAAATAATTTTAACTCTACATATTGTTTTTAAATAATGCTTATTGTTCCGTCTTCCAGGAACATGGTTTACATTGCCTTTTAGCTGCATGGGATAGCATTCCTTTGCATTTCCCCAGGGTTGCTATAGACCCAGAAGCACCCTGGAAATTAAACAGTATCAGAGTCTGGAAAGCCAGGCTGCAGGCTCTCTGCAGTTATTGGTTTAGAAAGTATCTTTTTGGGTTTGGAGTCCGCCCTTTTTCCTGGGGCTGAGATCTCCATTTTGGAATTTCCCCTGCCTCCTTCAGTAGAGAAAAAAGCCTCAGATGTGCTGTTGGTCAGACAGGCAAAGCTCTGAAAAGTCATTGTGAGTACAATTGAGAAATTGAGATAGATAGATAGAATAGCAATTGAGTAATTGAGTTATTGGGTTATTTAGAAAGAGAAGCTTATTGAGAAATAGAGAGAAATAGTTATTGAGTACTATTGAGCATTACTTCATCTCCAAAGCTAACCTTGAGCTTAGATAGGGGAAGATCTGTTCTTTCTAACCATAGCAGCTCAGGGTTAGGGTGAAAGATCCCAAGATTTTTTTTCTACCATTTGGAGAAAAGTTACCTCAGTAATTGAAGAAAAGGGAAAGAAAGAACATCTCTATGGTTTCCAAATTGACTGTTTGTGTTGTAACTTTATCAAGCTGTGCCAAGTCTGCCAAGGACTTTGGAAATAAACATTTTGTTGATGTTCATATCTTGACTGGCATCAGTTGCTGAAAGTATTGAGTTATTGCTTCAAAGAAAGACCCCCAGCGGTTCACCCAGATAAAGAGAGAACACATCTTAGTTTTAACGTTATAGCATCTTGGTGTGACGGCACACTTATATTTATCCCCTTTTTACTGAAGTTTTTATATGGTTTGTAATCTGTGCATATTTTCAGCAAATTGTAAGATGCTTTGAATATTATGATTGGAGGAGAGGGGAAATTGTATATAAGTCAGTAAAATAAATTGAATATCGTAGAACATATGAACAAATTACAAATTAGTACATCACAAGGTCCAGGTGGTATCCATGCAAAAGGCCTTAAAGAACTCAAATTTAGAACAGCGACTCTAAGGTAATATTCAATCCACCTATGTTACAGTGGCCATCTTTAATAGTTGTTTAGCTAGTACAGTCATGGGCAAACTTCAGCCCTCCAGGTGCTCTGGATTTCCATAATTCCTAACAACCTACTGGTTGCTAGGAATTGTGGAAGTTGAAGTCCAGAATACATGGAGGGCCAAAGTTTGCCCATGACTAAACTAGTAGTTTGTTGAATACTTTCTTAAATACCTTCTTCACCCAACTGTAAACAGTTTATGAATCATATCCCTTTTTACATTCAGCCACTTTTAATGACAGGGGTTTAATGACCTATCAGTCATTCTCCAGTATTTTCCAGCTTGTCTATTTCAAGACATCAATATAATGTTTTTTCAGTTCATAGAGGCTATACTGTTAATGCTTCCCAAGCCTTTTGTTTCTTAGCTTTTTCATCTTTGTGCATGGACTGAAAGAGAAAAGGGCATTCTGTGCAGCCCATTTTTTTCCACTCTGGAACGTAAGTTCACTTACACAAAAAGTTGCACTGTTTTCTTCCAATTTATTTCTTAATCATTTTAATTCTGCTTCATTACATCTCAGAAATTGCCAAATGCTAATGCTTTTTCATGGGGTCATTCATTTTAATAAACGGTGCATTTTCACACTGCAGTGAAACCCGTCTAGCAGCCTACTTTATATTAATCATAAGTTTTAAATTAAGAAATGTAAAGAAAATGTACCTCCTTATAAACTATGGCAAATCCAAGTCTCTCAAGTAATTTAATCATTATTTTGCTCATGGTAGTTTAATTACTTTCTGCTACCAAGTTCAATTTTATCATTATGTTTGGAGTCAAAGCACTTTTGCTAACCTCTTCTCTGACATACTGTTCTTTGTTTATTGTATGAGAGAGAGAGAGAGAAAGAGAGAGGAGGAAGGATTTCACACAAACTTCAAGGGACTTTCAAGGAAGATGCTGTGTATGATTTAGATTTCTGCTGTGAAAATTGGGATCCATGAGATGGATCTGGCTATTGCTCTCTGTCATCAGAAAGCAAACAGAATCATCAAAGAAAACAAGAAAGATGGGGATATCTGTAGGAATATTGTGTAGCTTTGAGTCATACACGTGTTTAGTTAAGGATAATTAACTAAGTAACCTTTTCTGGACAACCACCACCCCTTCAAACCTGAAGGGAATACTATTTGTCCACATTCTAGTTGTTTGCAAAATGGACTTTCTTCTTCTAGTTCTGCTGGAGCCAGGCAAAGTAGTTTGTGATCAAACTCTCTGTGCCTCAGAAAGCCCTGTGATAGGTTCACTTATGGATTGCTATAAGTCAGAAATGGCTTGAATGCACAAAGCCACACCTTTATATGACTAAAGAATGTTAAAAGGGACTTGTGTAAGGTCATTGGGTGACCTCGGCAAGTTAAAGATAAAGGCAGCCTTCATATGAACAAATCTTGTCAAAGGGGTGACACATACCTTTTCTGTTGTTTGTCACTGCAATAATGACCTTAGTACTCAAGAGAGCTCCTGGGCATTGCCAGCTTCCTTTACTGATGCAAGTGAGAAAGTAGGGGGGATACCTCTCTTCCTCTTCCCCCCTCCTTTCTCCAAGTCATGTAGGTGGCTTTCTTTACAATGTTAAAGGTGCACAACAATGATCAGGAGCTCTTTGGAGCTCTCCAGCTACTGTTGTGGCAACAAACAAAAAAAAAGTAAGGGTGGCCTGATGTCGTTTTTTTCTTACTTGGACAGTCATGACCACTCCTGCCACTCCCACGCTTTGGGAGCAAACAGGTAAAAACACCTCATACTTAGGTTCCCATTTGGATAGGCCCTTAGTGCAGAAAAGGTTGGAATTGGAGACTTTCTATGCAAAATTCTCTTGTACAGAAAACAGCTTTTCTGGGCAGAAAATAATATTTCTACACACACAAAAAAGCTCTGAGTGTTTACTTCAGTTTTCCTTGTAATTTTCAATACTTTCTTCTTTATGTAGTTTTTGGGGAAATACAATAAAAAATAAACTGAATAAAATACTTACCTATTATTATTATTATTATTATGATTATTATTATTATTATTTAGTTCATCACTATGGCCTGAATCCTAATAACTATGTCCTATTACGATAGAACCACGGAATCAATGGGTCGGCAAATCATTTTATTGTTATTGTTTATTTCTTCAGTCACTCTCGACTCTTCGTGACCTCATTGACCAGCCCATACCAGAGCTCCCTGTCGGCCATCACCACCCCCAGCTCCTTCAGAGGTAAATCATAGAGTCATGGAGTTCTTGAGTTGGAAGAGGCGTCACCATTGATTTAATGGGTCTACCCTACTTGGGATTAAAAGTAGGATCTAAGACTATATTTCCTGGCAATGAGTCCTATAAGTTAATCACAGGATCGTTAAAAAATAATTAATTTTATCTTCAATTCTTGCTAGTCATTCTGAGTGCCTGTCCTCAGTTTCTCATGTCATGAGATAAAGAAAACTCTTCTCCTCCTCCCCCCCCCCCCCCCACAAAATGTTTCATTTTATTTATACTGTTTCCAACTTCTTTTTTGATCTTCTCTCTAAATTAAATTTAAAAGTCCACAGTGATGTAGCCTTTTTTTGACTGGGAATATGTTTCAGCCCCCAAATTATTTTGATTGCCCCTTTCTGAACCTTTCTCTGCTTGGCAATGATGTTTCTAAGACACAGAAATTGCAAGTGTATCCAGCTTTCAAAGTGTAGCTGCTCCATGTATTAATATAAAAATTTCAAATAGCATCAGTGGATTCTAACGAATATAAAAATAAGCTAGATACAAAAGTTTTAGAAATTTAATATTGCATGCCTGCCTAGACACACACATATACACATACACATTTGACAGAAGCTTGCACAATTCACTCATTTATGTCAGTAGTTCCCTTTCCCATAGTTCCCCTTCTCATTAGGTTGCTTTGTTCAAGTGCCTAAGATCACAAAAGGCCAGCAGAGTTGTCTAGAGCCTGTCTGAAAGAGCCATTATGCAAACAACAGAGGCTTGCAGAGAAGAAGATAAACAAGTTTATTTTCATATCAGCACAATGTGTTGCTTTCCCCACTTTTGCTAATCAGAAATATTTAAAAAGTTAAAATACTTTCTGCTTGGCATTAAACCCCATTATTTTCTGTGTATTTAAGGGCAGACTGATTAAGAAGAACAGAAAGTCACAAATTTCCTTCCTATCTTTTACGATTTTATTTCAGAAATCCACACATATGTCGTTTATCCTAGCTTCCCTCCTTGCTTCAAGAGCAGGTAAGGATTGAAGGATATAACCACCTTCCCTTTACCCAATGTTGGATCCTTCTTTCCTTCTGTGCTTTTGAGTAGGCTGCTGATGCCAGGACCCATTTGCAATCTCCTTCTTGCAACTCATCTTTCCATCACCTGGGCCTGCAAATGGAGCTCTGGCAGCATCAACTTCATGCCCAAACAAACAAGGAAGTATCCAACACTACCATCCATTCACATTGGATCCTTCCTTCCTTCCTTGCAGGCCCAGGCAGCAGGGGGCTGGGTTGGAAGGAGAAGATTACAAAGGAAGCAAGAAGGGTGGGAAGGGAGGCATTGGATTTTTCCTTCCTTGCCTCTGCTTGAGGAGGCTGCTCTGCCAGAGCCTCATTCACAGACACCTTCTTTCAATTGAGCCATCCCTTTCTGTTAACTGGGCCTACAAATGGGGCTATGGCAGCAGAAGCCTTCTCAATCGCAGACAAGGAAGAGAGGATTCAATTTTCCCCTTCCCACGCTTCCCTGTGCCTAGCACTGGACCCTCCCCTTTTCACTGCCCTGGTGGAGCTTGCTGCCAGGGCCCCATCTGGAGACCCCTCCTTGCAACGCAGCCTCCTACTGCCTGGGTTTGCAAGGAAGGAAGAATCTAACATTGAGCAAAGGGAGGGGAAATGAATGGCAGTGTTGGATCTTTCCATCCTTGACTGAGCTTGAAACTGCTGCTGCCAGAACTCCATTTTTAGGTCCAGACGGTGGGGAGCTGAATTTCAAGGAGGGAATGCAAACAGGACTCTGGCAGCAGCTTCCTCAAGAGCAGGGGCAAGAACAGGTAAGAAAGGAAGGGTCCAGCACAGGGCAAAGGGAGAGAAGGGTGGCATTGGATCCTTCATTTGTTACCTGCTTTGGAGGCAAAGAATCCTGTTTGCAGGATGGATTTCATGGAAGAGGAGGCAGCCAAAGCCAGCAGGTCTTGAAGGCATGGGCAATGGGGAGCTCCATCACTAACTCCTCATGTGAAGGGAAGGAAAAAAAAACATGTGGGTGCTCTCTCCCTTTGGTTGAGACAGTGGAAGTAGAACTCTCAGAGTCCATTCTCCCAAATTGGCTATTGACATTCGAGTGCTATCAGCAGCCTTGGTTCCTGTTAGTGCATGGGATTCAAGAGACAATCTACTATTACTCAGTGCCACAACACATGCAAGATATTGAGCAAATAGTATCAGTCCAAGGATTCCCCATCTAGTAAAAGAAATGCAAGAACAAAAATCACATTAATTTTTTATTAAGTCTCATAATGGTGTTTTGTCTTTATATCCCAAAATAACAAAATGTATATGTACATATTAGGCCTGGGTAACAACGGAAAAATTTGTTTCTAAAATCGATTTGTATTTGGGGGGTTTTTTTGTTTCGATATTTAAAATAATTACAAAATTTTCCCTTTAAAAAGTTCGGTATTTACGAAATTTCGTAAATGTGAAAAAAATTACAAAACATTAACGAATCGATTTCCGAAACAATAACGAATCGATTCGTTAATGGCGGACGCGACCGCGAAATACGCTAAAAAACCTCCAAAAACTTCTGAAGCTTCCCTCTCCCTCTGTTGTTGACTGTTGGTGTGATATTATAATTTTTTTTTCACTAATTAAACAAAAAACTTGCCCCAGACATGCGGAAATAATAACGAAACGACCTCAGACCAATAACGAAACGAATACAATAACGAAATACGAAGCATTTACAAAACGTGTTTAAAAATTCGTTTTTTTAAAAAATTGCTCCAGAATGGTTCGTTATCGTTTTGTAATTGAAAAAAATAACGAATTATTAACGAATTACGAATTAACGAAACGAAACTGCCCAGCCCTAGTAAATATTAGCATGGTGATTAATAAATTCTAGTTATTTCTTTGTTCATGGGTGGTGGGAAGAGGGGTTATTCATCTCTATGGTCGACAATGTATCTAATTTTTGCCTCAGTGGTCCACAGTCTCTTAAAGGTTGGGAACCACTGCTTTAACTGGACAATCTTAGTACAATGTTTTGCCATTTCAGCAATTGTATCCATATTTTACACAGCAGTTTCTTATTAGATGGCATAGCTGTGCTGCACCATTAAGCAGTAATTAAGAATATTTGCTGCTGTTATTAGATTCCAAATTAGTGTATGATTCTATTTTTAATAGAATTATAGAGGCATCCAAATGGAATGTTAATTGAATTGGAAGGAGAATCAAAGTTTATAATTTTTTTATTGCAACTTCTACCCTGTGCATACTTACATGGTAACAATGGACCATGAAAAACTTATTACACTGTAAACATGTTAAAGTGTATCTGTTTGTTTGTTTTGTTCAGTTAGAAATGTAATACAATGTTCTGGTTGCGGATGACACGATAAATATAAGTGTAAACACGCTTGGAATGTCACTGTACCAATACTACATTTCC
>NW_026844366.1:336560433-336573583 GCF_025583915.1 Anolis sagrei ordinatus
CATGACATCATTGAGGTGCTCAAGCTCCAGCGCCCCGACAAGGCGGTGATCCTTTGCTGGAGTATTATTATTATTATTATTATTAAGAATGGATGGCCATCTGTCAGGGGCACTTTAATTTGCTATTCCCAGCATGAAGGCAGAAGGGGGTTTGTGGTTGATATTATTATTATTATTATTATTATTATTATTATTATTATTATTAAGAATGAGATGTGTGGTCCATCCAAAAACAATCCGAAGGGGTCTAGGGGCCCTTCCAGACAGGCCCTATATCCCAAGGTCTGACCCCAGGTTTTCTGTTTATCCCAGGTTATCTGGCAGTGCAGACTCATATAATCCAGTTCAAAGCAGATAACCTGGATCGGATCTTGGGATATAAGGACAGTCTCGAAGGGTCTAGGGGCCCTTCCAGACAGGCCCTATATCCCAAGGTCTAATCCCAGGTTTTCTGTTTATCCCAGGTTATCTGGCAGTGCAGACTCATATAATCCAGTTCAAAGCAGATAACCTGGATCAGATCTTGGGATATAAGGACAGTCTTGAAGGGACTAGGGGCCCTTCCAGACAGGCCCTATATCCCAAGGTCTGATCCCAGGTTTTCTGTTTATCCCAGGTTATCTGGCAGTGCAGACTCATAATCCAGTTCAAAGCAGATAACCTGGATCGGATCTTGGAATATAATACTTTTAAACTGTTGGGCCAGGAAGAAGACGTTTAGCTGTGTTTAGACAAGCCATTTTAAACCGTTTTAAAGACCGGATTCGTGTGATTGCTGACTCCTCCATTCTGACTCCGGATTGTTTTTGGATGGACCACACATCTCATTCTTAACAACAACAACAACAACAACAACAAACCCCCTTCTGCCTTCATGCTGGGAATATCAAATTAAAGCACCCTGACAGATGGCCATCCATTCTTAATAATAATAATAATAATAATAATAATAACAACAACAACAAACCCCCTTCTGCCTTCTTGCTGGTAATATCAAATTAAAGCACCCCTAATAATAATAATAATAATAATAATAATAATAATAATAATAATAGTTTTAAACTGTTGGGCCAGGGTTTAGACAAGCCTTTTCAAAGCGTTTTAAAGACTGGAGTTTGGTTTTGGTTAATTGTTAGTTTTATCACCAAAAGTCAACAACAGAGGGAGAGGGAAGCTTCAGAATTTCCCCCTGTCCCGTTTGGAGGTTTTTGTCACATATTCCGCGTATTGTGCAATCGTGTCCGCCATTAACGAATCAATTCGTATATTTACAAAATTTTGTAAATATTGAAATTTTAAAATTGGAAATTTCGGAAATCCTATCAGATTAGAAACGCGGGAGCCCCCTAGTTACGAAACGAGTTTAGAACCATTTTTTTTCTTGATCGCCCAAGCCTAGTAATTTTGCATACGACTCCTTGCATAGTTTGCATTTTAATCATTATTCCTTTTCTGTCATTGCAGTTCCTAATTCTGTATGTGTTCCTAATTCTCTTAATTATGTGTTTTTGTAAAAAAATAAAAGGCATTCCATTATACTTAATCTTTCCTGTTATAAAATGTTCAGCACATTCTCCTTCTTTTTTTTGATCTGAAAGAATACAAATCCACTAAGTCCCCATTTTTTTACTGTTAGTGTATACACTAATATAATATTTTCTTAGTCATTTAATATTCTTAGTATGTTATTAAATGCTCCCCTTCAAATAGTCATTAAGCAAGTCCCATCCCTAGGAGAAAACGGATATTGTGAGAAAACAAGTTTATAAATGTAGCTATTCATTTCTGATAGTGATAATTAGGGATGAATTTTCCCCATGTGCTCTATGTTCTTAAGATCTCTTCCACCAACACCCTCCACCTATTTCTAACACCATTCTCCTCCAAGTATGCCCATTGCCATTTTTCTCAGTTTCTCCTGTACCTCTTGCTTCTTTTTATTTCCCTCTCTTATTCCACTTCCTTCTTTTCTAAAGGAATACTTCTTTCTAAAGGTACAGATATCAAGTGACCCAGTGTAGAGACTAGCCTGCCTTTAGTTCTGTTTCTTGTACTTGTACATAACACATTTCAGTACCTAGGCAGATGGGCAGAAAGGTGCATCAAGGGTGATACCTGCTGGACCTCATGGCTTATTCTCACCAACCTCCCTCTTTCCAAAGGTTCAACTCTGTGCGAAATCAAAAAAGTATGCTGTGACTTTCATAGAGTATGTCTTTACAAGCATTCTTAATAAAACAAGTCCAACGTTTTACATGCGAGCACTTCAAATGGAGAACTTAAACCGATATTAAAGCAACACTTAAGTGACCTAATTTTCCAAGTGCCAACAGCACTGTCTGTAGCTGAACTGATTAGTAATCTACACAATTTATCCAGATCCTGACAGGGAGATCAGAGACCTGAGGAAATCAGAGTGAAGTGTGTATGATGTTCAAGTTGCAGGGAGGCTGTTAAAAACTTGATTCTCTTACATTTATAATTAAACCTCAGTGTCATATTCTCTTTGCTTTGTTGCCTCAGTATCACTTGGAGAAAATGTAAGACTTGGAGTATTTGTGTGTGTGTGTGTGTGTATTCTTTTTTGTAATTTTCACACTCTCTTCTTCCTAACTCTGTTTTGCCCCTGCTTATCTCAACTGTAACTGTTCTTCTCACAGACTCCCTTATGGGATGTAAGTAAGTTCCACATAGCCCTATATCCCTGAATATAAGGGTAGAAAATCCCATAATATCTGTTTTGGACTGGGTTATCTGAGTCCACACTCAGATAATGTGGGTTTTTGTGCCTTGATATTCTGGAATATAAGACTGTGTGGAAGGGCTCTAAGAGGACCAAGGCAGAACATAACCTAATTGACCAAGCCAGGGCAAGGGAATGGTGGTGGTGGTAGTCAGGGGTGGCTGGCCCACTGAAGCAGCATTGGGACTTTCCTCTCTCCATAGCATGAACCTTATCCACAAGTCATATCAAAATCCAAAACTGGCCTTGGCCTTTACAGGAGGTAGACTTATACATGAGTGTATATAGTATAAACATAAGTATACAGGGTGCAGCAACATAACTTCCTTTTTTCAAAACTTAATAAAAACCATTGTATGAATCAGAAAAAATATATAATGTAGGCACATACCTAAAGTTTTGTTTTACGTAGTTTTGAAGATCAAATTAGGTAGGTGATGTCCCCCATTCTCCATTCTCCATACACTGAGTAAACCGATTTCTGGTGTTTGTCATGACTCTTGCCAGCATAGCAGGCATCATGTTGGCAATTTCTTCCTGGATGTTGGTCTTCAAATCTTGTAGGGTCCTTGGACGGTTCACATAAGAACGGGGTTTCAAAAAAACCCATAGAAAAAAATCACAAGGGGCCAAATCTGGAGAGTGGACCGGCCACTCCAAATCCGCTCAAAAGTAGGTCTCAACAGCAAAAGCACGCTCCTCACTATTCCAACACATGATGGCAGCTGAACTGTGCCAGGACAAAACTTTATACTCCCGCCTCTCGAACAAGACCACTAGTGCTCTGCTACGTCTTCAACCGACTGAATGGCGCACATTTAAAAAAAGGAAGTTATGCTGCTGCATCCTGTATGTGTTATAAAAACCACCACTAGCTCATAATCCCACAATATTCCTGTCCCCTACTCTTTCACTTCTGTAACAGTATGAGGGCAGTAAAGTGACATCAGGGAATGGGTTTCTCCTCTATCTATGATAGTGTAATTGTAGTGAAGCAATAACATCCCCAGTCTTTTTGGCCTTGGGCAATGCATATCTAGAACTAAGAAGGCAGAACAAGAGATATACTTCACATAGCTAGTCTATCACCAGGATGTACATTGAAAAAGGAGCACATTGCTCATGGCACAATATTGTCTACTGAACATTGTGGATACATAACTATTTTGTGCCTCACACCCTGCAATCCTTAATTTCAAAGTCTTTGCCATGGGTCCAGGCATGGATGGCATGTATAAAGTTCCTCTCCTTTGCAATCATTTCACCAATGGGCTGATTATAACTCAGTCTATATGTCACAACCTTTGAAACACTGAATTACAACCTAATAGCGGGTTCCTAGAGATACAAACCAGAGAATAGCTATTTCATCTTGCTAATGTCTTTATTTTGATGAGGAAAAAAGGTTGAAGTAACAGTAGAAAACATGTGAGAGCTACAAATGGAAAATGCTAATGTCGGGGTGTCTCCTTTAATCCTCCAGTGACATTCTGTGTTTGCAC
Source organism: Anolis sagrei ordinatus (assembly GCF_025583915.1). Taxonomy (NCBI): domain Eukaryota; kingdom Metazoa; phylum Chordata; class Lepidosauria; order Squamata; family Anolidae; genus Anolis; species Anolis sagrei. The sequence continues at coordinate 336,564,679 of NW_026844366.1, forward strand.
AGTAGAAGCCTCATCTGGAAGCTAGCAACAAAATATAAGAAGCAAAAAGGAACCCATACTTCTACATTTTCATGAAATAATATCACTCTTGTTTTATTTCTTTTCCCTTTGTTCTCTCTGAAATTAGGAACTATCTGAAATTAGGAAAGAAACACACACAGAGAGAGATGGATGTCAAAAGATAGAAAGAATTTGAAATTTTTGCAAAAAATCCAATGTTGTATATGATATTGGTGGCATCATAATAACCTTTAAAAAACAAAACAGAAGGCATTGGTTTGTATAGATCCTACTTTGGTTTGTATAGATTCCCCAATCTATGGTTTAAAAGCATGCAAATCAGAACATCTCTTCAAGGTATCCTGGAATCTATGTATTGTATACACAGGCATCAGATTATAGAATCATAGAGTTGGAAGAGATCTCATGGGCCATCCAGTCCAACCCCCTGCCAAGAAGCAGGAAAATTGCATTCAAAGCACTCTCAACAGATAGCCACCCAGCCTCTGCTTAAAAGCTTCCAAAGACGTTAACATTTAAAAATGATTTTATTCTTGCTTTATTTAAAATCTAAAGTCCTCTTGCTTCATTTAAAATCCCAACTAGTGGGACAATCCTGCCAGGTCTTATTGGTGGGCAGCTTCCCCCGCCTTAGCTGAAGTGACCCTGATGTCTGGTTTTTGCTCTGGTCAGTTATGCAAGATAGTTCTCTCCAAGCCTTATTTATTATTTATTTATTTGCTTTATTTCTATACCGCGTTTCTCAACCTATAAAAGGTGACTCAATGCGGTTTACACAATATTAATTACCACAACAATAACAATTAAAACACAGCATACCCAATAACAAACACACAACCATTCATACCGTGCCTCGATCGCAAACAAGATCCAGTCTCATATCCTTATACCGTTCCTATGTTCAGTTTACCGTCATTCTGTGTGCCATTGCGCTGATTAGCCAAACGCTTGCTCAAAGAGCCAGGTTTTGAGCTTCTTCCTAAATGCCAGCAACGAAGGGGCCTGTCTGATGTCGCTTGGTAGGGCATTCCATAACCGAGGGGCCACCACCGAGAAGGCCCTGTCTCTCGTTCCCGCCAACCGTGCCTGTGACGCAGGCGGAACCGAGAGCAGGGCCTCCCCGGACGATCTTAATGTCCGTGTCGGTTCATAGGAGGAGATGCGTTCGGAGAGGTAAGTGGGGCCGGAACCGTATAGGGCTTTGTAGGCTAATGCCAGCACCTTGAATTGTGCCCGGTAGGGAATTGGCAGCCAGTGGAGCTGGCTCAACAGAGGAGTGGTATGCTCCCTGGGAGCTGCTCCTGTTAGCAACCTGGCTGCCGAGCGCTGGACCATCTGGAGCTTCCGGGCAGTCTTCAAGGGCAGCCCCACGTAGAGCGGGGTTTGTCCCTATGTTTGTCACAACTTTGTGGGAATAGTTGGCATGGTTCATGGATCCAGGAGTGGATAAGCAGTGGATATATTCCATTGGAATCAGATGGGGGTCCCTCCGCCCAAGGAGGACTCGGGGTGTGTGGAAGGGAGCCTGTTATGCCCACCTAAGGGCAGACATATTGCCCATACTTTCAAGTGGCTCTGTGACCATGCTAGAGTTCTGCCCATCTGGCACTTCATGGGCCAGATCATGTGTCAGATTGGCAGGCTCATCAATCAACATGCAGGTGGGTCAAAGCCTGGATCAGGCCCCATGCAAGCACCAACCCTATTTACAACTGTAACAAAAAAAAAATTGTGGTCTATTTCCTTCCATTTGATGGTGTCTGTCTGATCTGTGGATTTATCATGTGTAATGGAACTAGCTGCTGCACACACAACTGGATCAACTTCGATTTAGTGGAGTTACAACTATGAAGGCAAGGAGGTGGGGAAAAGTAGGAAAAACTCTTCCTCTCATTTCCTCTCTTCGTTCTAACTTCCTTCTAGACCCTCACATGACTAGTAAAGAAAGCAGTCATTTTTTAAATGGTGGAAATATTTCTGACATCTGTCCCTCCAGACCATCATATGTCTCCTATTAACTTGGAGCATACCACTGCACAGGTTTTTAAACAGTTAAGCCTATGTCAGAAGTTTCTGCCTTCTTGAAGTGAAAGCCAACATGTTACTACTTTTGGACTCTAAATACAGCACATTAAGGACAGGAAACAACCATTAAATTTCTGAAAAGGTTGATGGAAACTCGGTAGTTATTTATATTTTTCAAATGTTTATTTTAGTAGGGTAATAGAAAGAACTGGGAATAAAAAGAAATCTCTACTGCAGAGATGGGAAGCATGTCGACTTACAGATAATGCTAGGCTGCAGCTCCCAGCAGCTTTACACACCCTGATCAATGTTAAAGAATGCTAGGAACAGCAATCCAACATTTGGAGGACTATACAAAGCTTGGAAACATTACTCTTTTGGCCACCTAGTCCGCGAGCCCCTTGACTAAAGAAATGTAGGTCACTTTCCCTCAAAGAAAATAATGATCCCAAGCTATAAAATTTCATCTATAGTTCTACCGCAAAATAGGAAGAGCATCTTTAGAAATATTGTCTGTGCTTGTTGCATATTCCCATCTTTGATGAATACTGAGCAGAATCTATAATCAGGAAAAAATAAAACACAGTACTGTGCTCAGAAAAATGCAGTGAACATGACATACTTTGACAATAATGTTGCTTATATTCACAAATATTGTACTTTGAACAAAATTGGGCAACGTATGGCAGAACTATGGAATAGGGAGTCTTATTCCACATTTTCCACAATCCATGGTAAGAACTAATGTATACAATCTATGGTAAACTAATATACTGTCTATATAATACACTATCTTATTTTTCCTACTATATGCTTGGCTCCATGTCCAAATGCAAAATGCCAAATTTCCCTTCTTGCCATTCTACTGAATCAGAATTAACAACGTGAAGAGTACTAACACTTTAGTGAAATATGTTTCTACAAGATTGGGATGTTTAAAAGTACAGTAATATTTTGTGTGCGTTCTTGGTGAGTAAACCAGGGTGGGCAAAATAATTATTATGTCACATAACTGTACCTTTTTGAGTTCAACAACAACAACAACAACAATTCTTTATTGATTAGTCAATTTTGCCCATATCAAAACATGCAAAACATACAAAAACATACACACTTGCCCATACATACAGTAAAACCATGTATGAATACAAGGCATCCCGGCCTACTGGCCTGTCAACCCACTCCTAAATGATTGTGCAACTACAAGATTAAAAGATTAAAAATTGATTCATTCCTTAAAGTAGGATTTGGGCAGGGGTGCGGTTAGGTAAAACTAGTGGCACGTCCATATTGAGTTTTTAAGTTTGAATTTTGTTGATGGCAGCAAGGTCACCTCTCTCTGCTTCCATTTTCTCGCGGATGGCCAGTGCTTTTTGCATAAAAAGGATCAATTTTAAAATAGAGTTTTTATCTGAACCCTGTAAGAGGATGTGCAATTTCTCCTTATTCTCTAAATGAGTATGATTCTCCAGCAGAGGCTCTAGGTAGTAAGACCGGATCCTATTGTAGTAGGGACATTTTAAGAAAAAATGTTCTGAGTCCTCCACTTCCGCTATGAGGAGAATTTGGGGGAAAGTCTTCTCAGGGCACAGCCTCCTTTATAGTGCCTTCTTCCTCTTTTGCCTCACTACCACCTTTGCTATTGTGCATGATGAATTCATGAGTCATTCATGTCCATCTAGGTCTAATGTTGATCATTTCAGATTAAGGCAACAAGTTATGCAATGGCTATTACTCTTTCTCTTTGCATCTTCTCTCTACAGATTTTTTTTCATTACAATATATATTGAAGAATTAATTTGATTCAATATGTTACATGTATCTACAGAAATCATTGGGGAGTTATTTGAGGAGACAAGTGGTTAACAAGATCATAGTAAAGGTAAAGGTTTAAGTCCAGTTGTGTCTGACTCTGGGGGTTGGTGCTCATCTCCATTTCTAAGCCAAAGAGCTGGCGTTATCCATAGACACCTCCAAGGCCATGTGGCCAGTATGACTTTATGGAGCGCTGTTACCTTCCCGTCGGAGCGGTACCTATTGATCTACTCACATTTGCATGTTTTTGAACAGCTAGGTTGGCAGAAGCAGGGGCTAACAGCGGGAGCTCACACTGCTCCCCAGATTCGAACCTGCGACCTTTTGGTCAGGAAGTTCAGCAGCCCAGCGCTTAAACCCACTGTGCCACCGGGGGTTCCAAACAAGATCATAGTGATGATCTTTTTGCAAAGTGACATAGTTATGTTTTTCATGAAGAACACTTGCTCAATACATTCCAGTGAAAATTCTTTTGGGGGCCTTTTATGGAGCCCCCTCCATTTCTTTCTTGTTTAGATGCCCCACATCTGTTACTGTTACTGAGATTTACCTGCTAAAATTTGGACTGTATGATTTCAAGTAATTGTTTTAAGTGATATGTTTTAATTAAGTATATGATGTTTTATTTTATATGTCCTCAAGGCATAAAATTGTACCTTTGTTGTGAGCCCCTCCGGGGTGAGAAGGATGGTATATAAATGCAGTAAGTAAGTAAGTAAGTAAGTAAGTAAGTAAGTAACAGTAACAAGCAATTGGGAAACTGGTGGTGATTTAGTTGTGTTTTCTACTTAAAATATCAGTAACTTCCAAAGCTGCAGTATTTTTCATTATAATATTGCTCTTGTGGAAATGAATGAATGTGACTTAATTTCACAACTGTGGCCACTTTGAAAGACTAGAGCCAGCCTTGAATATGAAGAAGTGGCATAAAATCAGCATAAAACTGTGATAAAAAAAGAAAAATAAGAAAAGGTTTGGTGAGGGAAAAAATGCTGAAATGCTTAATTTCTCTGCCAAAGCTACATGGTCACCGTGATCCCTTCTGGCTTTAAAATCACTGGCAGTGACAGCAATTTGCAATCACTGACTGATCTGTGACTTGTAGCTCTGTTCCCATCACCTTTGGACTCCCACTTCCCTCCCACTCTGCTTGGCACAGTGATTGATAATACACAGATTTTTATGGGAAGCCAAACATTATTGCACATTCCAGTAAGCAGAGTACTAAATAATACAAACTACAGCCAGGGGAGGGAGGGGGGTCTGGGAACTCCATGTTTTGCTTATTAATCAATGTATGAAAACTTTATGTGGGTGGGGGTGTTATATGATAAATGAACTTGGACTAATACTCTTCCCCTTCTCTCCAATAAGGTTGCATCTGGATGCCAGACCAAATTTGTGTACACATAGGTAGCATACAGTTGGGCTGCCCATGTCTATCAGGTGTCCCTAATTTGAACCTATATTTTATGTTGCTCTCTGGTTCTCGTTATCCTTGCATTTTTGGATTCTTACCATATGTTTGGATTCTTCCGGCTTTCCCTGCAATTTTGCCAAATGTGGTTGATGTTCGCTGAAAAAAAGGTAGTTGAAAGGTGGTCAGCCTTTTTTTAACAGGTCATGGTAGAATGTGCAGTAGAACAAAAACACAGCCCACATTCTCCAGCAATTATCTATTAAACTACTGACCAGGAGGTTAACATCTCATCAATATTTTTATTGCATTCTTAATTTTCGACAAGTCGTCTTATGTCCTTCCAAGACACCGTCATCAGGTCTTCAGGACTTTAATTTCCTTGATTGAGTTTATCCACTTAAAATGCAGTCTTCCTTTTCTTACTATCTTCCACTTTTTTAAGCATTGTAGTGTTTTATAATGTTTCAGGCCATTTCTTCCTATCTCCCAGAATCAAGACATGGTTCTTATTAGATTAGATTATGCCTTTTTAGACTGTGTTAGGAAAGTATAAGAGAGATTCATAAGGAAACACATTGCTTTGCAAACTGAGAGTCCACTTATGCAAGGCAGAAAAAGGTAGCACAGGCACCAAAGATGCATTGTTTCTCCCATATTTTCATCCTTTGCTTAGGACTAAAACCTTTTTCCCCTGATTCATATCTTACATCTTCTCTCCGAATTAAAGAAGAGATGGGATTAACACCTGGCATGTCTGGAACAGGTAGCTCCAAAATAGGTAAGAGGAAATCTATTAAATTAATCCGTACTACAGTATACATTCATATATAAGTTGACTTCATATATCGAGAGCAGGTTTGGGGGCCAATATGTAGACATGGCATCCTGCAGAGAGGGCAAAGTGCCTGCCCAAGTATTCAAAAAGGCAAGATGTGGTATTATGGCAGAGTATAAGGGACCCATGCTTCTTTTAGGTTCCCCTGGACCGACTAAACAATTGCCTTTTGCCACTGTACTGAGAGGATTTTAGAAAAGCATAACCTTTTAGCTATAATAATCTTTTAGAGAAGAGCCTAAAACCTGTTTCAGTAGAATCTTCTTAAGGGGTATGCAATCAAATGTACTTATTCAAGGCAATTGGCTTCAGTTGTTAAACTGGAGAACCTATTGACTCTGATCTGTTAGGAAAACAGAATACGCCAGTGCACAAAAATAAAAGTTTTTCAGAAGTGTTTTTCAGTGCCCCAAAATATATCGACTCTCCAATAAAGCAACCTATTTTATATTAGCACCCAAGAGACAAAATAAAGGTGAAAGGTGGAAAGTCTTAGGGAATAACAGAAGAGCCCTGTTGTCAGGGCAGGAATTTGGAATAGATGCTTCTATACTAAAATATCACCTCAGAAATGTCATGCCTGGGCATTTTATTTCTAAGTTAAGTCTGGCCAAAGATATTTTGTAGCCTGAAGTAGAGCAGCAAATATTTTCCTCATTTATGTCCAAATGCATGGTGCACAATACCAGCCAACTTATTTTGTCCCGTGAGGCAGCAAATCCTACAAACACCTCTTGCCATTCTTGGCAGTAAAAATAAAATGACATAATACATAACACACATTTTGCAACATGAAACCTATTGTCATTGTCTGAGTGGTTGCCCTACTTTGCCTAACGGTAAGGACAATTATCCCTGTTTCCAAGGCCCTGAGGCCTCCATGTATATCCCAATAGCAATTCCTAATATGGAGAGAAGTAGGTCAGAGATTCAGTGCCTTTTTAAAGGCCAACAAATGACTCCCATGCCTCATTCCCTTATTGTTTGTCACACTGGTTTCCATGAGATGTTTCCTACCCTTCTAGAATTCCACCCAGAAACCCTTTAGGAATAAGTTAAACTAGGCACTTTTGCAAATAATGTTATGGAAAACCACAAGGTTTCTGGGAGGCTATGGAGCTACAAAAATGGTATTACACTACACATCCCCCACCTTTGCTATACTATTAGGGTCTTTTTATTACATTTTGTATATTTCCTTGCTTCACAAAATAAATGCAATATAAAAACAAGTATCTGTGGTGCATTACTCATTGCAACATTGTAGCACAAAGTTTGATAAAATATGTTTGCTCCTTGCCTATTTATTTATTTATTTATTTATTATTTGAACTTATATGCCGCCACTCCCCTGGGGCTCGGAGCGGCTTACAACAACAGGTGAAAATTGAACAGAATTTAAAAAACAATTTAAAACAATTTAAAAACAGCAATCAAAGATCAAAGACCCATTGAAACAGATATGTCTTACATGCCCTGGGGAAAGCTGATAAGTCCCGCAAGGCACGGACTTCAGGTGGCAGAGTATTCCAGAGTGATGGTGCCACTGCTGTAAAGGCTCTGCGTCTGGTTGCTGTTAGACACAAGGTCTTGACACTGGGAATTTCCAACAAATCTTGGTCTTCAGAATGAAGGGATCTCTGGGGCTGGTAGGAGGTGAGGTGGTCCCTCAGGTACATCGGCCCCAGACCATTCAAGGCCTTAAAGGTGAGTACCATCACTTTGAAAGTGATCCAGTGCTCAATTGGTAACCAGTGCAGTAAGATTGGTGTTATGTGGCATCTCATCGGAATTCCCGCAAGAAGCCGAGCAGCTGCATTTTTTCAGGGCAGAGATGCTGTTCTGATTTTCAAGTCAAAATCCTAAGTGTGTCTTAACCTATCAGGAAAACATAGTAAATATGACAAAGCATTTCTAATTGTCATCCAAATTTAACTGTCCTGTTTCAAGCAGAAAGCTAAAACTCCAAATGGGGGCTTTCTAGCAAGAAAAAGTGGTCCTGCCCTAACTCATCAAAAGATCTTGGTTCACTCCTGGAAATTTGACAGTGTTTTAACTGTCACCCAAATTGCAAGAGCCAGTTTAATCATAGAATAATAGAATTGGGAGAGACCCCATGGGCCATCTAGTCCAACCCCCTGCCATGCAGGAAAAGCACAATCAAAGTATTCCTGACAGAAGGCCATCCAGCTTGTTTAAAATTTTCTAAGGAAGAACCTTCCACCACACTCCAAGAAAAGTGTTTCACTGTTGAACAGTTCATACGGTCACGAAGTTCTTCTTAATGTTCAGGTGGAATCTCCTTTCCTGTAATTTGAACACATTGCCCCGAGTCCTAGTTTCTAGGGCAGCAGAAAGCAAGCTTTCTCCCTCTTCCGTAAGATACCCTTTCACATATTTCTACATGGCTATCATGTCTCTTCTCAAACTTCTCTTCTGCAGGCTAAACATACCCAATTCTTTAAGACGTTCCTCATAGGGCTTGTTCTCCAGACCCTTGATCATTTTACTCGCTCTCCTCTGGACACCTTCCAGCTTGTCAATGTCTCTTTTGAACTGTGGTGCCCAGAATTGGACACAGTATTCCAGGTAAGGTCTAACCAAAGCAGAATACGAAGGCACCATGACTTCCTTTGATTTAGACCAGTGCTTTCCAACCTGTGGTCCGTGGACCATTAGTGGTCCTCAAGAGCTAAAATATGGTCTGAGGCCTCTCTTCTTTTTTTTAATTGTTTTATTGGTTTTTCCCACTCCCACCCTCCCCTCCTTGTACATGCCATTTATACATC
>NW_026844366.1:336584616-336605913 GCF_025583915.1 Anolis sagrei ordinatus
TAATAAACTGCTTTACTGATTGTGCAAAAACTAAGATATTTTAGTTATATCAGGTGACATTATCACAGTTGGCAGGGGGATTGTAATCCCTAGGAGCTCAATTTGGCCAGAAGGAAGGTCAATCCAGTAATGAGAGCTGCCATGGGGCAGAGTTGGCACTGTTGCCACAGTGAAGGTGGCTGAAGGAGTGTAATCCCAAGAAGCTAGATTTGACCAAAAAGAAGATCGTGAGAAATGTTAACTGCCATAAGGCAGGGCGGGGATCCACACAGATAACTTGTTCAGATGGTCGGAAGTGTACAGGGCCTATGTTTGTGAATAATTTAAAAGAGGGGATAAAGAAAATGTTAGTTAACCTAGTCGGAAAAGGGGGCTAGGCAGACACCTGCCCCTTTTAGTGGCATGGCAAAGGTAAAGTAGTCCTGGTAGGCACCTCCTTCCCCTTTAAGTGGCGAAGGTTTGACTACCACAACAGTTCCTATAAATCTTGCCTAAAAGGGGAGCTACCCTTGGGGCTATAATGAGGGTTCTCACTCTTTAAAAAACTCTGAGATTTGGGAGGAAGCACCCTCAGGATGGCCTTCTAGGATGGCCAAGAGGTGCAGCCAAATATTTTTTGGGATCCTTGATGCACACGTGTCCTTGGAAGTGGTCAGAGGGAGTGACACCTGACCCAGGGATAAGTCTCATTAGGTGGCTAATAACCCATGAGTTATATTTAACAGATTAATTCCCCTTAACAGTTTTTTTTTCCTTTTACAGGTTATTCCAAGTTATTTTAATAAATAGGTCAGGAAGTGGTCCTTCAGATCCATTTTTCCTGTCTCTTTATTTAATGGTGGGAGTTCAATAACTAGAACTTGTTAATAACTGTTTGACACTAGAATGTGCTGAGTGATTTTTAATGGTTGTTCAACATTGGAATATGCCGGCTCATAGTGTGATGGAGTCATCTTCTCTAGATGGTTTTAAACAGAGGCTAGTTGGCATTTAGGAATGTTTTGATTGGCCCGGTTGGACTGAATGACTTTTGAAGTCTCTTCCAACTCTATGATTCTAATTTTCCCTCCATTGATCTTTCTTATTCTTCGTTACAAAACTGCAGTGTTTTCAATTTGTGAAGTGGAGAAATCCACACTCACAAAGGACATACTAGATGGTGAAAATATGCCAACTTCTATTTTTTTAAAAAAAAAATCATTCAAATTCCTCTTTGTTTTATTATAGAGAAAATAAGAAAAGAATCCAAACCCTACTTTATATCAGAACTGGTAGTAAGAAACGTAAGATATATTATAAAGTGCCCCCCCCCCCCACCACCATTATTTTGGATGGAAAGACACCATAGCCTAAGGACTGTGGCATTTCCCAATCTGAAGATAAAAAATAGAAACATTTCCAGTTTTTTGTTTGTTTTTTTTTAAAAAAAAAATCATATTCCACCAGTATCATTTTTAATGCCTATTCTGTTTCATGTGGCAGCAGGTCTCCCCACTGCTTCGTCCCATACAAAAATTCATGTGATGATTATCCCCCAATGTATGCCTTTTTCTAAACCCTTTCTTACATGTTTTTCCCACCAATTAATGATTATTTGTGGATTTTTTTCAAACATACTTATTATAGTTATGCATATTTATTTTTTAAAAAAGGTATCTGTAAACTTCTGTGTGCATATTGCATACTGAATTATCTTTAAGAAAATGAATTATTTTCTTAAGGTGGGAGGTAGTTGTAGGGTGAAATTGATGTTTTCTTTAAAAAGGAAATATGGGTGCAGAAATTTCTTTTTCTTTTTGGGGGTAGAGGTCCTTGCTTATGCAAGCTCTCCTGAGCAAAGGCTTTCAGTACTGCTTATGAACACAAATGGAAAATTCCCAGATCTGTTTTTCCCAGAAAAGTGAAGACACTGGTAGATTATGAGACTGAAATGTTTTTGTTCAGTCTTACTATTTATTTACTTGTTAAACTGATTCATTGGTGTTTCACAAAATGTCATTGCAAAACATTTTGTTCAGTGTGTCTAAAGATGTTCTAGACTGGAGTGCCATGCTAAGTTATGTTCTGGGTGGCTGCATGACTCTGACATATATACTAGCAACTAAACCATCACATGTAAACACACGTCTTGCAAGGCGGTTCAATTGCACTATGATGTGTGTCTAGTTAAAGCTGCATGCCTCTCACCTATATGCCAGCAACTAAGCCATCACATCTAAACACACGTCTTGCAAGGCGGTACAACTGCACTATGATGTGTGTCTAGTTAAAGCTGCATTTCTCTCACCTATATGCCAGCAACTAAGCCATCACATCCAAACACATGTCTTACAAGGCGGTTCAACTGCAGGGATGATGTAGGTTTTTCAGACTGTATGGGATTTACTCCAAAACTTCCTGAAGTAAATTTGCACTTTTGGAGAAGTGGATAGCTGGACTGGGCTGGATCTAGTCCAATCCACTGTCCCCACCATCAATGGACACACAACTGTATCAATGCTAGGAGGCAGTTCCTGGCAACATTGCGTGTTGGGTAATGTCATTCCTGAGTGCAGAGCTATGTGACCAGAAATGCAAGTAAGTCTCTGGGAGAGACTTGCTGTCTGATGGTATCAGCAGTTGCCTAATGGACCCTTGGCCTGGCTGAAGGGGTCTGAAGATGCTCCCCAGCTGTATCAGAGTACCTTTGAAGCTCTTTAAAGCAAGTTTCTCTAGTAAGAGCAGACACTTTTTAAATCAGTCTGGATCCAGCTCAGTGTTCACTGAACTTAGGTTTCCTGACTTTTGCAGAGGTGTTACTATACAATTATGTTCTATGGTTTTGGCATAGCCCCCTGAAGAAGGCCTCAGAATAACCAGAGGCCAAAACATGTCAGACGTTTAAGTTTATAAAAGCATCTTTGCTTTCTTTTAGAAGTTGGGAGCCACCTCAAGGACCATCTAGGGACTTCATCCCACAGAGACTTTGCTTTGTTTTCTGTGCTGCTGAAATGGAGTCATACAGAGGCCATCACATGAATCATAGAATCATAGAATCAAAGAGTTGGAAGAGACCTCATGGGCCATCCAGTCCAACCCCATTCTGCCAAGAAGCAGGAATATCACATTCAAATCACCCCTGACAGATGGCCATCCAGCCTCTGCTTAAAAGCTTCCAAAGAAGGAGCCTCCACCACACTCGGGGCAGAGAGTTCCACTGCTGAACGGCTCTCACAGTCAGGAAGTTCTTCCTCATGTTCAGATGGAATCTCCTCTCTTGTAGTTTGAAGCCATTGTTCCGCGTCCTAGTCTCCAAGGAAGCAGAAAAAAAGCTTGCTCCCTCCTCCCTGTGGCTTCCTCTCACATATTTATACATGGCTATCATATCTCCTCTCAGCCTTCTCTTCTTCAGGCTAAACATGCCCAGTTCCTTAAGCCGCTCCTCATAGGGCTTGTTCTCCAGACCCTTGATCATTTTAGTCGCCCTCCTCTGGACACATTCCAGCTTGTCAATATCTCTCTTGAATTGTGGTGCCCAGAATTGGACACAATATTCCAGGTGTGGTCTAACCAAAGCAGAATCGAGGGGTAGCATTACTTCCTTAGATCTAGACACTATGCTCCTATTGATGCAGGCCAAAATCCCATTGGCTTTTTTTGCCGCCACATCACATTGTTGGCTCATGTTTAACTTGTTGTCCACGAGGACTCCAAGATTTTTTTCACACGTACTGCTCTCGAGCCAGGCGTCCCCCATTCTGTATCTTTGCATTTCATTTTTTCTGCCAAAGTGGAGTATCTTGCATTTGTCACTGTTGAACTTCATTTTGTTAGTTTTGGCCCATCTCTCTAATCTGTCAAGATCGTTTTGAATTCTGCTCCTGTACTCTGGAGTATTGGCTATCCCTCCCAATTTGGTGTCGTCTGCAAACTTGATGATCATGCCTTCTAGCCCTTCATCTAAGTCATTAATAAAGATGTTGAACAGGACCGGGCCCAGGACGGAACCCTGCGGCACTCCACTTGTCACTTCTTTCCAAGATGAAGAGGAAGCATTAGTGAGAACTCTCTGTGTTCGTCCACTTAACCAATTACAGATCCACCTCACCGTAGTTTTGCCTAGCCCACATTGGACTAGTTTCCTTGCCAGAAGGTCATGGGGGACCTTGTCGAAGGCCTTACTGAAATCCAGGTACGCTACATCCACGGCATTCCCCACATCTACCCAGCTTGTAGCTCTATCGAAGAAAGAGATCAGATTAGTCTGGCATGACTTGTTTTTGATAAATCCATGTTGACTATTAGCGATGACTGCATTTGTTTCTAAGTGTTTGCAGACCGCTTCCTTAACAATCTTTTCCTGAATCTTGCCCGGTATTGACGTGAGGCTGACCGGACGGTAGTTGTTTGGGTCAACCTTTTTTCCCTTCTTGAAGATTGGGACCACATTGGCCCTCCTCCAATCTGCTGGAACTTCTCCCGTTCTCCAAGAACTCTCAAAGATGGTTGCCAATGGTTCCGAAATGACTTCCGCTAGTTCCTTCAATACTCTTGGGTGTAGTTGATCTGGCCCTGGGGACTTGAACTCATTAAGAGCGGCCAGGTATTCCTGGACGACTTCTTTCCCAATTTGGGGTTGGATGTCCTCCAATCCCTCATCCACTCCATCTTGCTGAGGTTGAAGACTCTCTTTTTGTGAGAAGACCGAGGCAAAGAAGGCATTAAGTAGTTCTGCCTTTTCCCTATCCCCTGTCAGCATTGCCCCATCTTCTCCTCGAAGAGGTCCTATCGCCTCCTTGTTTTTCCTTTTTCTACTGACATAAGAAAATAGAAGCCCTTTTTATTGTTTTTAATGTCCCGGCAAGCCTGAGCTCGTTTTGTGCTTTAGCCTTGCGGACCTTTTCCCTACAGGTGTTGGCTATTTGTTTGAATTCTTCTTTGGTGATTTCTCCCTTTTTCCACTTCTTGTGCATGTCTCTTTTGTGTCTTAGCACAGTTAGAAGTTCTTTGGACATCCATTCTGGCTTCTTTGCACTTGTCCTATTTTTTCTCTTTGTTGGCACGGTTTGCAATTGCGTCTTGAGTATTTCACTCTTGAGAAATTCCCATCCATCCGTAACTCCCTTGTCTTTTAGTATCTGTGTCCACGGAATGCTGCTCAGCGTTTCCTTCATTTTTTGGAAATCAGCTCTCCTAAAGTCCAAAATGCGGGTTTGACTTGTCTTAGTTTCGGCCTTCCTTTGTACCTCAAATTGCAGGAACACATGGTCACTTGCCCCTAAGGATCCTACCACTTCGACCGCATCGATCAGGTCCTCCGCATTTGTTAGGATGAGATCAAGAGTAGCCAATCCCCTTGTTGCCTCTTCTACCTTCTGGACCATGAAATTGTCTGCAAGGCAAACGAGGAATTTGTTGGACCTTGTACTCTTGGCCGAGTTTGTTTTCCAGCAAATATCGGGATAGTTAAAATTGCCCATGACTACTACATCTCTTCTCTGTGCCTGTTTGGTCAACTGTTGGCAGAAGACTTCATCAAGTTCTTCCTCCTGGCTTGGGGGTCTGTAGTAGACACCTACAACGACATCTTTTTGAGTCCCAGTTCCCTTGATTCTTATCCAGATGATTTCAAGCTGGTTTCCCAGATTGCTGTCTTGAATCTCTTCTGCAGCATAAGAGTTTTTGACATATAAGGCTACTCCGCCTCCTCTCCCCTTTGTTCGGTTTCTGTGAAAGAGGTTATACCCCTCGATATCTACATTCCAGCGATAGGAGTCATCCCACCAGGTTTCAGTGATCCCTATGATATCATATTTGTGGTGTTGTGCTAAAAGTTGGAGTTCGTCTTGTTTATTTCCCATGCTCTGTGCATTAGTGTAAAGACATGTGAGCCCCTGGATCTTCCCTTGAGCTGTTTAATTGGGATTATTGTGCTTTTGGTACTTGGTCCTTGTTGTGTTTGTGCAGCCCTCCATTTAGCCTTCTGGCGATTCCCAGACATTATGGGTAAAGTAGTGTTCGCAAGGCTGTTGTCCCCCTCCCCCGGTGGACCTAGTTTAAAGTGCGTCTAATGAGGTTTGCGAGCTGTGAGCAAAAAGGTGTTTTCCTACTTGTGTGAGATGCACCCCATCCCTTGCCAGTAGGCCATCCTCCTGGAAAAGCAGGCCATGGTCGAGGAAGCCAAAGCGTTCCTCCTGACACCATTTTCTAAGCCAGTCATTGACCTGTACTATTTTTCTGGCTCTTGTGGGTCCGTGTCTTACAACAGGGAGGAGGGATGAAAAGACCACCTGTACATTACATTCTTTTAGCTTTGCTCCTAGAGCTCGAAAATCATTTGTGATCTTTTGAAACGTATGCCTTGCAGTATCATTGGTTCCTACATGAATCAACATGAGGGGAGGACAGTGATAGGGCTTGAGGAGCCTGGTGAGCCTCTGAGTGATATGGTGTATTTTTGCCCCCGGTAGGCAGCATATTTCTCGAGCCATCCCATCTGGTCTGGAAATGACAGCTTCCATTCCTCTAAGGAGGGAGTCGCCTACTACCAAGACCTGTTTACTTTCGGGAATGACAGGGCCCCTTTTGTGCAATGTAGTGTGTAGGTCTCCAGAAAAGTGATCCTGTTGGTGTGAATTGTGTAGGTGAAAAGTGTTGTCCTCCTCCTCGACATCCCCGGTGCATTCGTCAAGGACAATCCATTGAGATTCGTCCAAGAGCCTATGGTTCTCCTGTATGTGTTCCTGTTGCTCCTGGTCTATGGTTGGGGATGGTACACCTGCAGGATTGTGCAAGTGTGAATGTTGTGAAGTGTTGTCCCAGTCAGGGCTATCCCCCGCACACTGATCAAGGATGAGCCACTGATCAGTATCTAAGCCATTCTGGTCTTCCCCAATATGTTGTGTTTCTTGGTCAGGTGCTAGTTGTGTGAGAATTTGGAATCTATTGTGTAACTGCAGCTGAGCGGAAGTATTCTGAGGAGGCTTCCGGGTCCTATGTGTCCTTCTAAGGGTGACATTTCTCCAAGCCTGAGGGTTGTCCACATCTGAGGTGCTGTTCTGTTGAGCCTCCCCGTAATGTTGGTGTGATATGGGCTGCGTGTCTAGGACAGTGTGGTGTGTGGTGTCTAAGAACAGCTCAAGTTCCTGAATGTCCTTAAGGGTGTTAATACGGTCCTCGAGTTGTCGTATCCTGTGTTCCATGCGAGTGATCTGTGTACACTTGGGGCAGATGTAATTGAGTAATTGTAGTGTGAAAAAGCTGAACATGCCACAGCTTGTGCATGAGACGGGAAGTTTTCGTGTTTGTTCCATCTGGAGGTTGCTAATGACCTCCTCTTGGTGTGTGTTTGATGTTGTCTGTATGCAGGGGTGAAAGTATAGGTTACTGAGTGTACGCTGGTTTATATAGGATAACCAGGAAGCCCCGCCTCTCAAACAAAGCAGTTAATTTTTAAACTCAGGAAGCCCCTCCTCTCAAACAAAGCACTGAAAGCAGTTAAATTTAAACAAAGCTTATCCTGAAGCAGAAGGAAACAAAATGGGTTCCTGCTTCCTCAACTTCTGTGGAAAGCCCAGCTGCCCCTTGGGTTCAGACACTGGTTTATATAGGATAACCAGGAAGCCCCGCCTCTCAAACAAAGCAGTTAATTTTTAAACTCAGGAAGCCCCTCCTCTCAAACAAAGCAGTTAATTTTTAAACTCAGGAAGCCCCGCCTCTCAAACAAAGCAGTGCTGAAAGCAGTTAAATTTAAACAAAGCTTACCCTGAAGCAGAAGGAAACAAAATGGGTTCCTGCTTCCTCAACTTCTGTGGAAAGCCCAGCTGCCCCTTGGGTTCAGACACTGGTTTATATAGGATAACCAGGAAGCCCCGCCTCTCAAACAAAGCAGTTAATTTTTAAACTCAGGAAGCCCCGCCTCTCAAACAAAGCAGTTAATTTTTAAACTCAGGAAGCCCCTCCTCTCAAACAAAGCAGTTAATTTTAAACTCAGGAAGCCCCTCCTCTCAAACAAAGCAGTTAATTTTAAACTCAGGAAGCCCCTCCTCTCAAACAATGATGTAAGGTTACTTCTGGAGGTTTCTCAGTGTCATGGATAGCATGGATGAGAAGATGCCTGGAAAACTAGAGCCTAGCAAGAACAGCAACTCCCTTAGCCATATCCAGAAGCAACAACTACTCAGTGTGCTGGCCCAACATGAGAGGGTTTGGTGGAGCAGGCTGAGGAAGAGTTAATGGTGCCTTCTTTCCTGGAACAGAGAAGATAAAAATCTCTGTTGAGATGTTTAATCAAAATTCCTGAAAGAATGGCCAGAAATAGAAATCAGCTGTGAAAGTAGCATTTAAGGCTTTGCAGTGTGCTGCCTAACTGCTGGTGATAATGTTTGAAACCATGTCTTGGATTCTGTACTCTGTAGAGCTGTGGACAGTGTTTGGAGATTTGGACATTTTCGTCAGTTGCAAGTTTGGTGATTGGATTAAATCTAGACTGGGTTTTGGCTACTCTTCTGCTTGTTTCTTTAAATCTTGTTGTTATGGAAAACTGACAGGTAAACCTCGAACTGTATTACTATGTTGTTGGAGATTACAGGGTGAGGTGTTTGATGGGACTCCATTGCAGCAGTGCAGGGAAATGAAGCAAAGACTGTGTCTTCTGGGGCTGGGTGCTGCTTGATTCCCAATGACGGAAGAGAGAGAAAAACTGGGGGGAAGGACATGGGGTGCCTGCCATCCCAGAATATGGAAAGGCACAGAACCACAATCATAAGGAACAAAACAAGATGGTTCCCTCCACTTTCCCCACTTCCCCTCCCCTCATGGGATGAAGTTGTTAGTGGCATAGTGCAGCTTGTAAATTGCAAGTTGCCCCTGGAATCCACTTTTGTGGGTCCTGAAGCCCTCAACAGTGTCCCAAAGCCTTCTCCAACAACCCAATTTATTAATTGTGATTTTCAGACATTTTTTGTTGCAAATCATGAAAGAAAATATACGTCAACACTCCTCTCCACACCATAAGCAGTCAAGAAACCTCTATTATCCTTAAATGTTTCAATTTTCTTTTGCTGTCCCTCCAAAATGCAGACAAGTTGTGACAAAATGGTGACAGGTAGTATCATTTTGTGAAAGACTGCATTGGAAAATTGAAGTTTTTGAGATTGATTGGGGTTACAGCCTACAGGGGGCTGTGGAGGGGGTGCCTGCTCAAAACTAGCCCAACCTGCTACTCTACAGAAATCCAAAGCTGAAGCATACCTGACAGTTAGCTGTGTAACCTCTGTTGGATATTCTCCTGTCTCAAAGTGAGAACCAACTCCCTATCCAATTTGACTTCTCTATGGTTGCATCTACACTGTAGAATGACTGCAGTATGACATTACTTTAATTGCCATGGCTCAGTGCTATGGAATCATGGGAACTGTAATCTTTAAAGGTCTTTCACCTTCCCTCCCATATAATGGGGGTACTTCACCAAAGCACAAATCCCAAAGACAAAACTAAGGTATAGTCAATTGCCTAGTACAGTCCAAATATGCTTCTCATTATTCTCTTTTAGGTAAGTTCTAGATCTTCAATATCTAAGTGTAAAGTGTTAAAGATCCTATAAAAATTTAATATCTTTATTAGATCTGTGGTAGTCCTAGGACATCAAATTAATTGTTTACAGAAATATGGAATCATCTCTGTATCTCAATAAACATGCCCCATCCCATTTTTCTACAGATAACTTCATACTGATGGGATGCCAGTAAGAAAAATGAATGAATCTTAGAGCAAATCAAATCTGAATGCTTCCCACAAGCCAAAGTGACTTGTGATTTGGACATGCAAGAAGACAAGGCTCATTTGAAAAAAAAAGATATTAATGCTTGGTAAGGTGGAGTATAGTAGGAAAAGAGGAAGACAGCAGAGTAGGTGGACAGATTCATGACCTCATCAGACAGGACTTGGGAAGCATCCATCAGGGCTGGTGCTCTGATTGTGAACCTCCTTGGGGTAAAAGTTCATAAAGATTGTTAATTAATAAGATCAAAAAAGTTTTAATATTTTATTTTATTTTTATTTCATATTTTCTCCCAATATGGGAACCACAGAGGATGCCTCTTTATTACCTGTGAAATCCTAGGAGGCGTATAATAATCAGTTTCTCTTCAGTATTTTATAGAAGCTACATTGGGAAAAGCAGAGCATTCAGACAAAGCAACTTCTGGGATGAGCCACACCAGAGAGGTCAACCCAACTCAAGCCTGATAACAGTGGGCAGGTAATGCTGGTTGGATAATGTTCGACCATAAACACTGGGAAAGCTGGCATCTGAATGACAATATGTATAGCTGGCTCTCACTCCCCTGTACAGGGGAAGGACAGCTATTTCTCTGAGAACTCTGTGATTCTCCCCACCCACCACTAACACATCTAGTGCTTTTGCAATCTGCTCCTTCATGTCAATTTGCATTGGTTCTTCAAAGCTTCCCACTCTTGCTACAAAGAGTACTCATGTTCCATGGTCTGATGAGCTGGTATGCTGCTAAGCATCCTTAACCTTCCTGCGAGGCAACATACATGTCGCTGCAAGAGCCCCTAGTTGATTATTAGCTTGGCCTTTGGAGCATAAGGTCCTCTTGGCCTATCCAAAATTACAGGTGCCAAAGTGGATGCATCTGCCCCACCCTTAGAAACTGTCTAGGGCTCCTATCCACACTTTTTCTTCCTTACTACATAGACCAATTTCTTCATCTGTCTATACTATGCAAATGATTACAGGGCACTTCATGTAGAGGGTAGGCATTTGCATAGAGAGTGTTAATCAACAATCAGTCCTTCTTGGAGAAATAGGAGAGCAGATGGCTGCAGAGCTGGGATGAGTAGCTGTCTTTTGCTTCAGCAGCCTGGGTGCACAGTCAATCGGGGAAAATAGTTTATTGTGGCTGTGATTTATCTAGGCTTCAGCTATCATTTCCCAAACAACTCTAGAAAAATTATCAAGTTTCAAGAGAGAGAGCGAGAGGAGAAAGGAAGGAAAAGGAAAAGGCATATCTGTTTTTTTCTCATATTTGCAGTGATATATGCAAGTTGGTTGCAGCATTATATACTAAAATAAATACAATACAGTCCTAATTTTCCCACCTGGTTAAAGAGCACTAAATGCAGACTAGAAAGTTGGAAGATCACAGCAACACCTTTTAAACTGATTGTATTTCAAGTTGCCCTGTGAGCTATGGATATATATATATTGTATTTCAAGTTGTCCTGTGAGCTATGGATATATATATACTTATGTCCATAAATGTTCATATATATACTTATGTCCAATGTGGCTTGGTACCACATAGATACTAGAATATGTGGATTCTCAGTTCCCATTACAGACCTCATCACATTAGTAAAATTACCCACTCTAGAGTACTCTTTGTGATGAGTTCCTATGTAAAATGACACAGGAAACTGGTGTCCTCTCTATGAAATGGCAAAATTAAGTTTGGTTTTTGGGTTTTTTAAAAAATATACATTTTCAAGCTTTGGATGTTTGAAGCTATGGATGCAGAATCCATGGATATTGAGGGCTGATCATGCATACATAAATAAACATTCACCTATCTGAAGGTGGCACTAATATATCCCCCAGACATTAAACTTTGGGATACAGAAAATTTAATCTCTGGTCAAGGCACACAATGGCTTCATCCTCAAATCTGTTTTCAGTAATAGAGCTTGACCTCAGAATGCATGATTTATAGAATACTAAAGGAGTGCTTTTGACTGGAAGTAAGAAAAGAAATGCAATGTGTTTTGTTTTTAGAATTAGATAACAACTTTATCTGCATACAGCTGGGGAAAAGGTGGAGGGCCGAATTTATTTATCATGGATCCAACGTGATCTAGCTATTCATCTATGGATCTCTTAACTTTGAGGGTGATACTTCTAAAAACTTATACAACAATAATCAACCATACAACATTCTCATAAAAGACAATTCTTTCTAAATATACCTGAAAGCAATTAGAGAACAGTCTGTTAATCCTGTGAAAGTAAAATCAACGAAATGTATTTTATATTTCATCCAAAAGGCCAGAATCTGGAGAGGGGAACACAGACCACTTAATCATTCTAGAGCCTTAGGGTAACCACATCGAATGGCCTGATTCTCTCCCCACTCATCTCACATATAGTATTACATTACTATAATGTAATTATTCACAGGCTAGCTGTAAGAATTCAATGAATGTTGGGGCTGGCTGTTCATTATATAAATCTGTGGAAAATATATATTTTTAGGATTTACTGGTAATATTTATGGTACAAGGATAAATTTACCGTAAGTCACTATAACCCACGTGTCAAATCCAAGGCCATGGGCCAAATCCACCCCACCACATCATTTTATGTGGTCCACAAGGTTTCAGTGTCAGGGTAATATAGTTACATTTATGCAGTCTTACAATTACACCTGGCCGTTTTCATTTGACCATGCATGGGAAGTCTCCTTTCTGTTCTCAAATATTTCTAAAGAGTGAGATGTGGAGCCCAGAGCATGGTTGTTTGGATAGCATACTTGCAGTTGTTTTGATGCTGTTAGTGTGATAGCTTTTCAACTGACAGGGCATGTTGAAACCATACTATGTGGAAAAGTTTGTGGTGGTATAATGGTAATGGTGATAAAATATCATGATAATGTTGGTGCAGTGACAGATGGAAATAAGGCCCATTCCAGAATTATGGAACTATGTTTAACTACCACGGTTACATCTTATGGAATATTGTCAACACACTTATATTTGTGCAAATGAGTTGGAGAATTTGATTATTTTGTCTCTCTGCAATTCCCTGACACCTGAACAGTATTTTATCTTTCCAATACAGTAAAGAAGGCAATACTTTCCATTTTAGTTCACATGACAGTGTAAGCAAGTAGGAACTATAAGTGAATGAAACTCAGGACATATTTGCCCATTCATTATTTGAATCAAACTAGGCTTGGGTAACAACGGAAAAATTTGGTTCTAAACTCGTTTCGTTTTTAGGGGGGCTCTTGCATTTCGTTTTTTTAAAGAATTCGAAATTTTCCTTTAAAAAAGTTCGAAATATACGAAATTTCGTAAAATTACGAATCGATTCGTTAATGGCGGACGCGATTGCGCAATATGCTAAAAAACCCTCCAAATGGGACAGGGTGAACTTCTGAAGCTTCTCTCTCCCTCTGTTGTTGTTCATATGGGACGGGGGGAACTTCTGAAGCTTCCCTCTCCCTCTGTTGTTGACTGTTGGTGTGATAATTTATTTTTTATCACTGATAAAACAAACAACAACTATAAAACTTGCACCAGACATACGGAAATAATTACGAAACAATTACGAAACAATTTTGAAACAATTTCGAAACAATTACGAAACAATTACGAAACAATATGAAATAAATTGGAAAAAAATTTCAATTTTTAATTGCTCCTCACAGTAGTCCTGCATGGCTCAATATTGGATCGTAAGCTAATTTAAATACGAATTAATAACGAATTACGAAATTAACGAACGAAACCGCCCAAGCCTAAATCAAACTTTTAACCACCTTTTGTGTACAATAGTTTTGTGACAACATCGGTTGCAATGAGAAAAGACAAAGAAAACATCAGAAAGAGTTTCAAGAACTATAACCATGTATTTGCTTAGTTCTCCCTCCCATTCATTAATAATGTACTGGCATGGAATTTTGCACAGGCAACATGGATTTCAAGAAAAAATGAAAAGAGAAATCAAAATGGATAAATACGGCAACTATAATTTTTCAGACCTAGCGAGAGCCAGATAGCATTTCCATACAGCTAAACTCAGCAACCTGCAGTGCAATCACTGAATTTAACTGACCAAAGACTGAAAAACAGCCTGATCTCATCAGTGTATGACTTTTGCAAAGGTTTTTATTTTTATTTTAGAGCATTTGAGGTTGATATCCACAGCTTATATTTCCCTGGACTTTGGGTGTTTGGCAATGCCAAGATTTTTTCCCTTCTTCATCAGTGTTTGTTTATAAATGAATGCTGTATGACACCATTTTAACTGCCATGCTTCAATGTTATGGCATCATGGGACCTCTAGATCTATATGGTCTTTGATCTTTTTGCCAAGAGTGCTGGTGCCTCACCAAACGACAAATCCCAAGATTATATAGCATTCAGTCATGAAAGTTAAAATTATGTCAAATGTATTCATTCTAGTGTTTCAATGCATCTCTGAACCCTGTCCCACATTACCAGGACCTAATGCTTTGGAACAATACTATTTCTCTTTATGGATCAAACTAGATAAATGTTGGCTGCAACTGTTTACTTCCGTTGGTACAAAAATCAGGAAGAAATAAATGTTTCAAGTCTTATTTTGACTTTAAGAGCATGAGGACAGGTAATCATTACTTTTAAGTCTTTATGAGATCCTGGTTGGCCAGGTGTTTTGGACCTCAGCTCCCAGAATCCCTGATAATTGGCTAAAGCAGTCTAGACTTCAGGGAGCTGAAGTCCAATACACTTGAAATTTGATCACCATTGTTTTAAATGAAGGAATTTTTTTTTGCTGTTCAAGCTGTAGTTTGGACAAAATTTGTACATCAAATTTGTGTACAGAAAACAAAAATAATACTTTTGTACAGAAATATTGCTGTTGTTGCTTGCTCAGAAAATATGTTTTGCCTAAGACAACATGTGCTGATTTTATGTAGAATAAGTCCTGGGTTGTGAAAATATTCATCAGTCCAGGATTTCTCTTAGCATGGTTTCTAAGCACTTGAAAAATATATTTTGATGATTCTTCATTTTTCTAGAATTCTACTGGATACAGATATGTCCTGCCAAACCAAGTGGAAGCAAAGGCTTAGCTTGACTGATGATAGGTTCATATGCTGCTTGAATATGGTGTGTAGATAGGACAGCTCTTTTTAAGCCTCCCTCCTGATAACAGACCATAAGAATTGGGTTTACAGAAAATGGCTATATCCCTAACCTGGAAACTCATATTGCTTTGATAGTTGATGTAATGCCACAGCTAAATTACTTCAGAATGAATCAGGAAACACCAGGTTTAAATTTTGACACTGCTGTGAGCAAATTAGGCATTGCCTAGGAAAGATGCTTTCTTTCGTCCTCTATCCTTAGCCTCCAACGTGGGTATAATAATGTCCAATTTTATGGGGGTTGCATGATTACAACACAATATAAATGCATGTGGAAGAGTTAACCATTCTTATATCCCATGTGGATCATTACTTTCCAATAATTTATCTTGCAATCCTGGATAGAAAACATTTTTGAGACCCTTCATGAAGAAGGGATTCTGTAGAAAAAAACTGCAATACAAATATAAATCCATTTTTAAAAGGTCAATGGCAATGAAATCAATATATTGTTGAAGGCTTCCATGGCCAGAATCACTGGAGTGTTGTGTGGTTTCTGAGCTGCATGAACATGTTCTAGCAGCATTTTCGCCTGATCTTTTGCTTGCATTTGTGGCTGGCATCTTCAGAGAATCTTCTGAAGATGCCAGCCACAAATGCAGGTGTAACATCAGGACAAATGTTGATAGAACACAGCCATATAGCCCCAAAACCACACAACACTCTAGCTTTGAAATAAATTGGTCCGTGACAATAATTCCTAATTAATTGTACAACAAGGCCAAAAGAACTGCAAAAATAGGAATTTGGCTAAACCCAGATGATCCATTACAGGGTATCAGGCACCCTGCATATGGGGGTAATCCATTCATGATGTGGATAGGCTATCTCTTCATATTGTCCTACACATGCAAGATGGAGGTAGCACTCTACTCAGGGACCCATATGAGTAGTTATGTTGATTTTCCTTCTTGAGTCTCTTCCCCACACCATTCTTGTTCACTGTTTTGCTTTCTTCATTTTGTCACTATGAAAATGTCCATAACATTCCACCACCACAATTACATGTATAAAACACATAGGGCAAGTAAGGTCAACCAGCTGGGTACAATGTGAGGAAGCTTTCCTACCACATTCACATATTTCTGTGTCCAGGCTGTGGTTATTTTAGTCAACAGATGCAGCGGTGACACTGCTTTTTCATTACTAGGCAAACCTTTTGCACAAGGAAGTAGTAGATTCCTCCCTCTGCAACATCATTGCTTGCATTGGTGACCCAATGCAAGCAACACTGTAGGTCACCAAGAGAATTATTGGAAAAATAATTGGATTTGTCAATCATATTCTGTGAAGCTGTCATTAAGTTGACTACACCCCTCCCTCTTAGCTATGTATTTTGATAATTGGATAACTGCCTAAACTGGCTAATTCTGTTTTTTTTTTTCCCTCCTCAGTCTAAAGTACTTGATAGTGATGCTCTGGTACTAGTGTCAGGGTACTAAATATTTTGGGATATCAAGAGACATATGACTTTTGCTTCCACATTGATGACTCTTATTAAATTAAATTGTTGCATTTTTCTAATATTATATTAAGACTATGCAACAAATGAAACCCACAATATGTTGTTTGTTACATCATACTAGTGTGAAGATGGACACTATCTTCTTCTCTATCTTAGGTGATCACTCAATCAGTTATAGACCTGTTTTCATTGCGCATAGAGTTACAGTGTGAGCAATGGTTATGAATCTCAACCCAGCTGGTGCTGTCAGTATTTTAAAAAACTCACAGTCATTTGACTACTTGAGGATAAACACAATGAAGTACTGATTTGTTCTGCTGCTGTTCCAGCCTGTTACCCACCTATAGCAGCTAGAAAAGTTCTCTAATTACTTTTGTATTTATCCAATATACTTCCAGTTAAGTTTAGATGAAGCCCAAAAGACAAACTGCAAGTACCTCTCAATGTACTGGTTTAGTGCCTGAAGCAGGGGTGGACAACAGTTGATGTCAAGGTGCCAATTTGCAAACAAAGGAAGAATGCATCTTCACTTTGGAAGGTCACACCATGATCTGAGAAAAGTGATTTGTTTGGTGACCCAATGCAAGCAAATTCTGGACACCACAGTTCAAAACATATTGACAAACTGGAAGGCATCCAGAAGATGGTGACTAAAATGATCAAAGGTCAGGTGATCATCCCCTATGAGAAGCATTTTAAAGAACTGGGTTTGTTTAGCCTGCAGAAGTTGAGAGGAGACACAATAGCCATGTATAAATATGGGGAAAGGTGTAATAACAAAGAGGAAGCAAACTTATTTTCTGCTGCCTTTGAAACTAGGACTAGGAGCAGTGGGTTCAAATTACAGGAAAGGGGATTCCACGAGAGCATTAGGAAAAACTTCCTGACCGTATAAGCTGTTCAGCAGTGGAACTCTCTGCCTCAGAGTATGGTGGAAGGTCCTTCCTTGAAAGCTTTTAAATGGAGGCTGGATTACATGGTCCATGTGTTCTCTTCCAACTTTAATATTCTATGATTCTATATCTTCAAATTCTCTATAGAGTATTTAGGGGCATTTGGGGCACATTTTTTTCTTTTATTTCAACAAGTGGAACTCTAGGCAGCCCCAAGGCAATAAAAATGTGGGGTTCACTATTTGTACATCCATTTAAGGAGAAAGAATGTCAGTTGAATCAATATACTTGCATCTTGAGAAACTCATTGTGAAACAAAGTGTGTCTTTCCTAGGGAATCTTTATACTGGCAAGACACATGGTGTGCTTCAAAAGAAATAAAATATGAAAAAATACACCCAAGGGTGCATTGTAAAAATGGCAGCAGCTAAAAATAGTTACGGCTGAAAAATACATAAAAACATAATTTAGTCAATGGGGAAAATGCATACAAAAAAAGTAACAGATTGCTATGCTGGGAAAAAAATGCAGCCTCACAACCAGATACAAAGAATGATTTAGAGTCCACATGAAATCCAGACACACAAAGATGGTAAGAGCCCCTGGCCCTTCCCAAATCATAGCTAATAGCCTGGGATTTTATAATATATTTTTTCATCAACCTAAATGAATGTGATGATTACAGGAATGGAAATATGGACGACGAATTGGATCACGACTCTAGTTATGAGATGCATTGCGTTGTTACTGTTGTGTCAATATTGTATATTATGCTCTTATGGTTTTAAATTGTATATCGTTGATTGATTTTTACCCTGGTTGTAAACCACGTTGAGTCGCCTGTTGGGCTGAGAAACTGCGGTATACAAGTAAAGTAAATAAAATAAATAAATCTCTAGAACATTAGTCCAGATTAGAATAAACCAGCCTCTGCTGCTGGTACTACTCATTCCTTTAATCTGAACAATTGCACTGGAGCAGCTCAGAATTGCCCTGGCTTTTTTTGCCTGCTAGATGACACTGTTGACTCATTTGCCTTGTGAGCTATTAAATCTGCTAGATCCTTTTTCACATGTGTTGCTTTCAAACCAGGTGTTATCCATTTCATATTGGTGCATTTGATATTTCCTGCGTAGATGTTGTACATTTCATGTATCCCTTTGTTAGTCTTTGTCTGGCTCTTCAATCTACAAATTCATTTTTAATTCTGTTCCTGTTCTCGGTGTTTCCTGCAAATCAACCGTGTGTGAATTTTACACTGAATATGTCCCGAATTTCAAATAGGCTTCAAAAACTGTTTGACTTTTGAAGACTTTATTGCAGCATGAAGAAAATAACTAAAATTGGTCTATGCTTCCATTGAAAAGAAAATTAGTGGAGGATTATATTCCCGAACATGAGAAACTATGGCCATGGGATCCATCAATAATTGCATTACTGAAAAGATTTGTAGTCCTGGTGGCTCTTCCATTTGTCTGTTCAAATATTTTGCTCCGCATAGGGTATTTTAGCATATATAAATTAAGCCTCCCTTATCTAGTATTCTATAATCTGCAATTCCAGATATACACCTTAATGGTGTTAGAAAATGTTGACCATTGGCAGCCACCTATCCACAAAAGCAAACACTGACACTGAAATACAACACCACCTGAGCTCTATGAGTGCACCATTCTTCTGAATGAATTAGAGAGTGGGTTGTTGTAGATTGTTTAGACTATATGGCCATGTTCTAGAAGCATTCTCTCCTGTCTCTGAGGACACCTGCCATAGATACAGGCGAAACGTCAGGAGAGAATGCTTCTAGAACATGGCCATATCGCCTGAAAAACATGCAACAACCCAGTGATTCCAGCCATAAAAGCCTTCGACAATACATTGAACATCTCTAGTAGAGAGTGTTTAAGGATCGGGACATCCATAGGGATACCAAGGTTGCTTGTTTATAAAGCTATTGTCCTCTCAACCCTGTTATGTGCCTGCAAAACATGGACTGTCTACAGATGTCACATTCAACTCCTGGAATGATTCTATCGACGTTGCCTCCGAAAAATCCTTCAGATTTCTTGGGAAGAGAGGCAGGCAAACATCAGCATGCTGGAAAAAGCAAAGACCACCATCATTGAAGTAATGCTCCTATGCTATCGACTCCACTGGAGCGGCCACATTGTCCAAATGTCCAATCATTGTCTCCCAAAGCAGTTACTATACTCCTGACTCAAGAATGGAAAATAGAATATTGGTGGACAGGAACAAAGTTTTAAAGATGGGATTAAATCTAATCTTAAAAACTGTGGCATAGACACCAAGAACTGGGAAGCCCTGGCCCTTGAGTGCTCTAACTGGAGGCCAGCTGTGACCAACAGTGCTACAGGATTTAAAGAAGTATGAAGAGAAGGTGAAAGGGACAAATGTGCCAAGAGGAATATGCATCAAACAAACCCTGACAGGGACTGCCTTCCACCTGGAAACTGATACCCTTACTGTGAGTCAAGAATAGGGCTGCACATACATATCCACCGCCAACACACTACACATGGAAGGCCATCATACAATGAGAGATCACCTATGTAATGTGAAACCTTCCAAAACCCAAAATTTTATTCCACCATTCCCTTACTTTTGCTACATTCCTGCTCAAGATAGCCACGGGCAGGTGGCAGGATCCATAAAGAGAGAGGAAAAGCTGGAGGGAGGCCCCTTCTATACTGCTCTATATCCCAGGATCTGATCCAAAATTAGGTAAAGGGTAAAGGTTTTCCCCTGACATTAAGTCCAGTTGTGTCTGACACTAGGGGTTTGTGCTCATCTCCATTTCTAAGCCGGTGTTGTCCGTAGACACCTCCAAGGACACGTGGCCAGCATAACTGCATGGAGCACACTTACCTTCCCACCAGAGTGGTACCTATTGATCTACTCACATTTGCATGTTTTCAAACTGCTAGGTTCTCAGAAGCTGGGGCTAACAATGGTAGCTCATGCCACTCCCAGGATGCGAATCTGTGACCTTTCAATCAGAAAGTTCAGCAGCTCAGCCGTTTAACCCACTGTCCCACTGGGGGCTCCAAGACTATCCACTTTAAATTGGATTATATAAGTCTCCACTGTCAGATAATCCGTGATCAGTCCTGGGATATAGGGCAGTATGGAAGGGGCCGGAGAAATACACGTAAACGCAAAATAGTGGGAGATATTGATTTGTGCTGGGCCCTACATTCAGATTCCTTGCCAATTCACAGATCCTCAGTCTCTCTACAGCTTTGTGTCTCAAAATGCAAAATAGCGAACAAAGGAGATATGAGGCACTTCAAAACTTACAGCAACACCACTGACTTTGTGTTATCTTTGAAGAAGGAAAAACTGTGGGAAGACTTTGTACAACATAATAGCTGTTGTCAGCCTTTGATTTTAACAGAACTGTGGGTTTACTACACAATGCAGCAAAAAATTGCAAGTTCCATGGAAAATTTGACACAGGCAAGAGTTGACTCACTCATGCATATACATTAACCAATGCATCATCATCATCATCATTACTCAGTTTTTCATTACATACCAATAAATATGTGAACACGCTCTACTGAAAAATATTCACAGGGACATTTCAATTTTTATCTAGTAACTTGTTAAAACTAAGGCTCTCTAATAAGGCTCAAATTCCCTATGAAGTTAGAGCATCATATGCCTGCATCTACATTCAGTATTTATGAGCAAGCAGATAATCACCAGGTAATATATATATTAAGGCCATTAACAAACAGAACTAAAACATTAAATGAGAAAACATTTTCGGCTTCTGGCTTCTTCAGTTGTTAAAACTAAAATTGCATTCAAGATGGCAGTTTAGAGCTTTTAGTTTTCATCATATTTCAGGGGAAAATATTCGTATTCTCTAGACTGAGGCCATGCAGCATTAGGGTCGTGTTGGTATCATAAGTCTATAGACCCAGAAAATCTCAATTTTGACCTGTGGGGTCCCGCAAGGATCTATTTGTCCCCCATGCTATTTAACATCTACATGAAA
>NW_026844366.1:336606734-336641384 GCF_025583915.1 Anolis sagrei ordinatus
AAACAATAAACATTGACAAAATCATGATCTGTCAACTGCAACTTTATTTTTATACCCCGCCACCATCTCCCCAAGGGAACTCAGGGCAGCTTACACGGGGACAAGCCCAAATCACAATAAAAACAACAGCATTAAAATCAATAAATATCAAACTTAATATAAACACAATAACAGCATCATAAAAACAGTAACATGGCTGTAAACAGAGTCAGAACAGGGTCTGGGTTCAAGTAAGTGCAATACGTTCCTAAGTAGATCTGAGGGAAAGTACAAAAAGTATCCATCAAGAGGGAATACCTCTGGCCACAGGAACTTACATAAGATTGAGTCAGTTCTCTACTCAAGTGTCACCTTCTTTTTACAAAATGACCAAACATGACCACGCATCTAAAACCCAGCTGCATCAAGATCACTACTGACCGAAAGGTCATGAGCCCTAAACGGTTCCAGCCCAAGCTACCTATCCGACCGCATCTCTGCCTATGAACCCACCAGGACTTTGAGATCTTCCGGGGAGGCCCTGCTCTCGATCCCGCCTGCTTCTCAAGCACGGCTGGCGGGGACGAGAGATAGGGCCTTCTCGGTGGTGGCTCCTCGGCTGTGGAACGCCCTCCCTACCGACATTAGACTAGCACCATCACTAATGGTATTCCGCAAAAAGGTGAAGACCTGGCTGTTCGAGCAGGCGTTCGAATAATGAGTGCAATTGATTGGTTAATGAACACTGAACACTGGAATGGATCAATGGATGACGAATTTGGATCATGTTTTTGATGATGAGATGATAGTGAATGGCTATTGTAGAAATAGTTAATTGTTTATTGTTTATTAATTTGATAACTGCTTTTATACTGTGTTATTGAATTCTGCTGTCTCTTGTTGTTGTAAACCGCTGTGAGTCGCCTCCGGGCTGAGAACGGTAGTATACAAGTAAGGTAAATAATAAATAAATAAATAAATAAATAAATAAGTTCTAAACCAGCCCGGGTCGGAGTGAGCTTCCGACCAATTTGTGTAGCTTGTTGTTGACTTGCAGCCTGAAAGACAGTTGCATCTGTCAAGTAGGAAATTTAGGTACCACTTATGTGGGGAGGCTAATTTTACTAATTTATGAAAGACCATAAAAATCTCCAGCATGCATACGGGGAATGAGGAAGTACTTCATTGGTGTTGCAGATGGATGGTGAAGCAACAGCTCCCCTGGTGGCCATAAAAAATTGGAATGTTAAATAGCCTCTGACTGTTTATCTATATATGTTGTGTGTCTATGGCATTGAATATTTGCTATGTATATGTATATTGTAATCCACCCTGAATCCCCTGCAGGGTGAGAAGGGCAGAATATAAATTCTGTAAATAAATAAATAAATGGGCCAATGGTGTCTTGGCCCAATTGAATTGTGTAGACTCGTATAAACATATGTCAGCCCTTCCATTGTAAATGCATCTTTTGAGGAAAGCAGGGAGTTATGACATTTAAAACAATACCATATTTTTATTTTCCCTCCTTTGGGTTGACTTTATGTGTGTGAGAGAGACCCGAGAACAATTTCTGGATCCTGTAATTGCAAAAAAATTATTTCCATTATTATTTCTTTCGTTCTTTTTTTCTGACACAGAAGTAATCAGTAAGGAAGCTGGTGTTCACTTCAGTAATAAAAAAAGACCTTTGTATTTTGTGCTGATGGTATTGCTGAAAGGTCTACTTTTGGTGTCATGCTATTATTTTTTTGCGTTTTCCTATTGACGTGGAATTTTTATGATATGTCTATGCACAGAAAAAATAGAAGCCATTCCTTGTAAAAGAGCTTAAATGTTCATATAGGCTGAGAGCAAATTATCAATTCGTTCTAAATCAGGGGTGAAACAGACTGTTTTTGTGAAGGTTTGTGTTATTTTCGGAGTAGTTTCATGAGGGTCACACCTAATAGAAAGGGACTAAGAAAGTCAAACATCGCTAGTCTCCCTCCTTCC
The DNA here is from genome assembly GCF_025583915.1 of Anolis sagrei ordinatus. Lineage (NCBI taxonomy): Eukaryota > Metazoa > Chordata > Lepidosauria > Squamata > Anolidae > Anolis > Anolis sagrei. The sequence continues at coordinate 336,608,709 of NW_026844366.1, forward strand.
CTCCCGTACATCCTTCCTTCCAACAAATTCCAGAAATTTAATGAGTTTTAAAAGGTAGACAAAACTGGTTAAAACAGTTTAACATGATTCAAAACCATGGATATATGAGGCCTAGTATAAAATCAAATACACACCATGGGTTTTAGTGAGCAATCATTGTTTCACTGTTTACTGGAATGGTACAAATCAGAACTCCTAGGGGTGGGTGGTCTATAACTGGATGCAGAGAATGTCCTCTATGATTTTCCAACTCTGCATTGTCCTGACTAATGGGGCACAGAGGAGTTACCTGGAATATGATTTGGATTTTGTGATTTTAACTGATGTTCTAATAGATTTATTACTAAGACCCCGTTCCCTTTCATGAATACCAGAATCTATGGATACTCCAGTTCCATTATTTAAAATGACAAGATCAAACTTTGACTTTTGCAGATATTTATCATCTACCTATCACCAATATTTTCCAGTCAGTGATGGTTGAATCCATATATTCAAAATCTATGGATGTGGAGGGCTGATTATAATGTTTCCTTACTCTCACATTGCCTGATGCATGCATATTTGGGTCCAAATACTGTTGGTCAGTCAAAATTGTTTAATAGTTTTTGGTCTGACTCCTTCTATATCCTATGATGGATTTTCTATAATACATACTTTTTTCTGGAGCATCCAGCATCCATAATTACTCTGGAGCATCCAGAGTAATTATTCCTCTTTTACTACATGCTCATGTTGAACTAGCCATGCTGCACTCAGCTTAACATAATTGCCCTTTAGTATCCACTAGGGATCCCCAGTGGATACAAAAATCTGTTCAAGTCCCATTATACACACTGGTATAGTAAAATGACATCCCTTATATAAAATGTTAAAATTAAGATTTGGGATTTTTTTTTTAAAAAAATGGGAGATAATATTTTCAAATCTTGCATGGTTGAACCCATGGATACAAAATCATGAATGATGAAGACTGCTTTCTTGGCTCCCAGTTATTGGAATACTCTCAAGAAAGGTTAGAATGGTTCCCTCCTTGCATCCTCTAGCAAGTAAGAACATTCTTTACAGTGGGTTTTTAACAAGGTTTTTAATATGTTGTATGTTTTTGTACAGACTTTTATAATATTGTCTTTTAATGAATAAAATAATTTTAACTCTACATATTGTTTTTAAATGATGCTTATTGTTCCGTCTTCCAGGAGCATGGTTTACGTTGCCTTTTAGCTGCATGGGATAGCATTCCTTTGCATTTCCCCAGAGTTGCTATAGACCCAGCAGCACCCCGGAAGTTAAACAGTATCAGAGTCCGGAAAGCCGGACTGCAGGATCTCTGCAGTTATTGGTTTAGAAAGTATCTCTTTGTGTTTAGAGTCCGCCCTTTTTCCTGGGGTTGAGATCTCCATTTTGGAATCTCCCCTGTCTCCTTCAGTAGAGAAAAAAGCCTCAGATGTGATGTTGGTCAGACAGGCAAAGCTCTGAAAAGTCATTGTGAGTACAACTGAGTACAATTGAGAAATTGAGATAGACAGATAGAATAGCAATTGAGTAATTGAGTTACTGGGTTATTTAGACACAGAAGCTGATTGAGTTATAGATAGATATAGAGATAAAGAGCAGCTTATTGAGAAATAGAGAGAAATAGTTATTGAGTACTATTGAGCATTATTTCATCTTCAAAGCTAACCTTGTGCTTAGATAGAGGAAGACCTGTTCTTTCTAACCATAGCAGTTCAGGGTTAGGGTGAAGGATCCCAGTTTTTTTTTCTACCATTTGGAGAAAGGTTACCTCAGTAATTGAAAAAAAGAGAAAGAAAGAACATCTCTATGGTTTCCCAAATTGACTGTTTGTGTTGTAACTTTATCAAGCTGTGCCAAGTCTGCCAAGGACTTTGGAAATAAATATTTTGTTGATGTTCATATCTTGACTGGCATCAGTTGCTGAAAGTATTGAGTTATTGCTTCAAAGAAAGACCCCCAGCAGTTCGCCCAGATAAAGAGAGAAGCACATCTTAGTTTTAACGTTATAGCATCTGGGTGTGACAGCACACTTATATTTATCCCCTTTTTACTGAAGTTCTTATGTGGTTTGTAATCTGTGCATATTTTCAGCAAATTGTAAGATGCTTTGAATATTATGATTGGAGGAGAGGGGAAATTGTATATAAGTCAGTAAAAGAAATTGAATATCGTAGAATATATGAACAAATTACAAATTAGTACATCACAAGGTCCAGGTGGTATCCATGCAAAAGGCCTTAAAGGACTCAAATTTAGAACAGCGACTCTAAACTAAGGTAATCCACCTATGTTACAGTGGCCATCTTTAATAGTTGTTTAGCTAGTACAGTCATGGGCAAACTTCAGCCCTCCAGGTGCTCTGGATTTCCATAATTCCTAACAACCTACTGGTTGCTAGGAATTGTGGAAGTTGAAGTCCAGAATACATGGAGGGCCAAAGTTTGCCCATGACTAAACTAGTAGTTTGTTGAATACTGTCTTAAATACCTTCTTCACCCAACTGTAAACAGTTTATGAATCATATCCCTTTTTACATTCAGCCACTTTTAATGACAGGGGTTTAATGACCTATCAGTCATTCTCCAGTATTTTCCAGCTTGTCTATTTCAAGACATCAATATAATGTTTTTTCAGTTCATAGAGGCTATACTGTTAATGCTTCCCAAGCCTTTTGTTTCTTAGCTTTTTCATCTTTGTGCATGGACTGAAAGAGAAAAGGGCATTCTGTGCAGCCCATTTTTTTCCACTCTGGAACGTAAGTTCACTTACACAAAAAGTTGCACTGTTTTCTTCCAATTTATTTCTTAATCATTTTAATTCTGCTTCATTACATCTCAGAAATTGCCAAATGCTAATGCTTTTTCATGGGGTCATTCATTTTAATAAACGGTGCATTTTCACACTGCAGTGAAACCCGTCTAGCAGCCTACTTTATATTAATCATAAGTTTTAAATTAAGAAATGTAAAGAAAATGTACCTCCTTATAAACTATGGCAAATCCAAGTCTCTCAAGTAATTTAATCATTATTTTGCTCATGGTAGTTTAATTACTTTCTGCTACCAAGTTCAATTTTATCATTATGTTTGGAGTCAAAGCACTTTTGCTAACCTCTTCTCTGACATACTGTTCTTTGTTTATTGTATGAGAGAGAGAGAGAGAAAGAGAGAGGAGGAAGGATTTCACACAAACTTCAAGGGACTTTCAAGGAAGATGCTGTGTATGATTTAGATTTCTGCTGTGAAAATTGGGATCCATGAGATGGATCTGGCTATTGCTCTCTGTCATCAGAAAGCAAACAGAATCATCAAAGAAAACAAGAAAGATGGGGATATCTGTAGGAATATTGTGTAGCTTTGAGTCATACACGTGTTTAGTTAAGGATAATTAACTAAGTAACCTTTTCTGGACAACCACCACCCCTTCAAACCTGAAGGGAATACTATTTGTCCACATTCTAGTTGTTTGCAAAATGGACTTTCTTCTTCTAGTTCTGCTGGAGCCAGGCAAAGTAGTTTGTGATCAAACTCTCTGTGCCTCAGAAAGCCCTGTGATAGGTTCACTTATGGATTGCTATAAGTCAGAAATGGCTTGAATGCACAAAGCCACACCTTTATATGACTAAAGAATGTTAAAAGGGACTTGTGTAAGGTCATTGGGTGACCTCGGCAAGTTAAAGATAAAGGCAGCCTTCATATGAACAAATCTTGTCAAAGGGGTGACACATACCTTTTCTGTTGTTTGTCACTGCAATAATGACCTTAGTACTCAAGAGAGCTCCTGGGCATTGCCAGCTTCCTTTACTGATGCAAGTGAGAAAGTAGGGGGGATACCTCTCTTCCTCTTCCCCCCTCCTTTCTCCAAGTCATGTAGGTGGCTTTCTTTACAATGTTAAAGGTGCACAACAATGATCAGGAGCTCTTTGGAGCTCTCCAGCTACTGTTGTGGCAACAAACAAAAAAAAAGTAAGGGTGGCCTGATGTCGTTTTTTTCTTACTTGGACAGTCATGACCACTCCTGCCACTCCCACGCTTTGGGAGCAAACAGGTAAAAACACCTCATACTTAGGTTCCCATTTGGATAGGCCCTTAGTGCAGAAAAGGTTGGAATTGGAGACTTTCTATGCAAAATTCTCTTGTACAGAAAACAGCTTTTCTGGGCAGAAAATAATATTTCTACACACACAAAAAAGCTCTGAGTGTTTACTTCAGTTTTCCTTGTAATTTTCAATACTTTCTTCTTTATGTAATTTTTTGGGAAAATATGATAAAAAATAAATTGAATAAAATACTTACCTATTATTATTATTATTATTATTATTATTATTATTATTATTATGTTCATCACTATGGCCTGAATCCTAATAACTATGTCCTATTACGATAGAACCACGGAATCAATGGGTCGGCAAATCATTTTATTGTTATTGTTTATTTCTTCAGTCACTCTCGACTCTTCGTGACCTCATTGACCAGCCCACACCAGAACTCACTGTCGGCCATCACCACCCCCAGCTCCTTCAGAAGTAAATCATAGAGTCATGGAGTTCTTGAGTTGGAAGAGGCCTCACTATTGATTTAATAGGTCTACCCTACTTGGGATTAAAAGTAGGATCTAGGACTATATTTCCTGGCAATGAGTCCTATAAGTTAATCACAGGATGGTTCAAAAATAATTAATTTTATCTTCACTTCTTGCTAGTCATTCTGAGTGCCTGTCCTCAGTTTCTCATGTTATGAAATAAAGAAAACTCTTTACTCCTCCCCCGCACATACACACACAAAATGTTTCATTTTATTTATACTATTTTTCCAACTTCTTTTTTAATCTTCTCTCTAAATTAAATTTAAAAGTCCACAGTGATATAGCCTTTTTTGACTGGGAATATGTTTCAGGCCCCAAATTATTTTGATTTCCCCTTTCTGAACCTTTCTCTGCTTTGCAATGATGTTTCTAAGACACAGAAATTGCAAGTGTATCCAGCTTTCAAAGTGTAGCTGCTCCATGTATTAATATAAAAATTTCAAATAGCATCAGTGGATTCTAACGAACATAAAAATAAGCTAGATACAAAAGTTTTAGAAATTTAATATTGCATGCCTGCCTAGACACACACATATATACATACACATTTGACAGAAGCTTGCACAATTCACTCATTTATGTCAGTAGTTCCCTTTCCCATAGTTCCCCTTCTCATTAGGTTGCTTTGTTCAAGTGCCTAAGATCACAAAAGGCCAGCAGAGTTGTCTAGAGCCTGTCTGAAAGAGCCATTATGCAAACAACAGAGGCTTGCAGAGAAGAAGATAAACAAGTTTATTTTCATATCAGCACAATGTGTTGCTTTCCCCACTTTTGCTAATCAGAAATATTTAAAAAGTTAAAATACTTTCTGCTTGGCATTAAACCCCATTATTTTCTGTGTATTTAAGGGCAGACTGATTAAGAAGAACAGAAAGTCACAAATTTCCTTCCTATCTTTTACGATTTTATTTCAGAAATCCACACATATGTCGTTTATCCTAGCTTCCCTCCTTGCTTCAAGAGCAGGTAAGGATTGAAGGATATAACCACCTTCCCTTTACCCAATGTTGGATCCTTCTTTCCTTCTGTGCTTTTGAGTAGGCTGCTGATGCCAGGACCCATTTGCAATCTCCTTCTTGCAACTCATCTTTCCATCACCTGGGCCTGCAAATGGAGCTCTGGCAGCATCAACTTCATGCCCAAACAAACAAGGAAGTATCCAACACTACCATCCATTCACATTGGATCCTTCCTTCCTTCCTTGCAGGCCCAGGCAGCAGGGGGCTGGGTTGGAAGGAGAAGATTACAAAGGAAGCAAGAAGGGTGGGAAGGGAGGCATTGGATTTTTCCTTCCTTGCCTCTGCTTGAGGAGGCTGCTCTGCCAGAGCCTCATTCACAGACACCTTCTTTCAATTGAGCCATCCCTTTCTGTTAACTGGGCCTACAAATGGGGCTATGGCAGCAGAAGCCTTCTCAATCGCAGACAAGGAAGAGAGGATTCAATTTTCCCCTTCCCACGCTTCCCTGTGCCTAGCACTGGACCCTCCCCTTTTCACTGCCCTGGTGGAGCTTGCTGCCAGGGCCCCATCTGGAGACCCCTCCTTGCAACGCAGCCTCCTACTGCCTGGGTTTGCAAGGAAGGAAGAATCTAACATTGAGCAAAGGGAGGGGAAATGAATGGCAGTGTTGGATCTTTCCATCCTTGACTGAGCTTGAAACTGCTGCTGCCAGAACTCCATTTTTAGGTCCAGACGGTGGGGAGCTGAATTTCAAGGAGGGAATGCAAACAGGACTCTGGCAGCAGCTTCCTCAAGAGCAGGGGCAAGAACAGGTAAGAAAGGAAGGGTCCAGCACAGGGCAAAGGGAGAGAAGGGTGGCATTGGATCCTTCATTTGTTACCTGCTTTGGAGGCAAAGAATCCTGTTTGCAGGATGGATTTCATGGAAGAGGAGGCAGCCAAAGCCAGCAGGTCTTGAAGGCATGGGCAATGGGGAGCTCCATCACTAACTCCTCATGTGAAGGGAAGGAAAAAAAAACATGTGGGTGCTCTCTCCCTTTGGTTGAGACAGTGGAAGTAGAACTCTCAGAGTCCATTCTCCCAAATTGGCTATTGACATTCGAGTGCTATCAGCAGCCTTGGTTCCTGTTAGTGCATGGGATTCAAGAGACAATCTACTATTACTCAGTGCCACAACACATGCAAGATATTGAGCAAATAGTATCAGTCCAAGGATTCCCCATCTAGTAAAAGAAATGCAAGAACAAAAATCACATTAATTTTTTATTAAGTCTCATAATGGTGTTTTGTCTTTATATCCCAAAATAACAAAATGTATATGTAAAAATTAGCATGGTAATTAATAAATTCTAGTTATTTCTTTGTTCATGGCTGGTGGGAAGAGGGGTGATTAATCTCTATGGTCGACAATGTATCTAATTTTTGCCTCAGTGGTCCACAGTCTCTTAAAGGTTGGGAACCACTGCTTTAACTGGACAATCTTAGTACAATGTTTTGCCATTTCAGCAATTGTATCCATATTTTACACAGCAGTTTCTTATTAGATGGCATAGCTGTGCTGCACCATTAAGCAGTAATTAAGAATATTTGCTGCTGTTATTAGATTCCAAATTAGTGTATGATTCTATTTTTAATAGAATTATAGAGGCATCCAAATGGAATGTTAATTGAATTGGAAGGAGAATCAAAATTTATCATTTTTTTGATTTCAACTTCTACCCTGTGCATACTTACATGGTAACAATGGACAATGAAAGACCTATTACCCTCTAAACATGTTAAAGTGTAAACACGCTTGGAATGTCACTGTACCAATACTACATTTCCATCAATATATATGGTTTTCAAGACACAACAGGACATCAGATTTATAATATGTCCACCCAGTGTCTTTTTTAGTGCCAAACCTCATCATCGTAAATCTTTTCACTCCTTTGTTGGGTAAGAAACCAACAATACACACTTGTGACATGGCTTTCTTTAAGGCTGACACAAGTGGAGAGAAACTGTATTTCTTAAAATCTTTTCCATGACCCCTCTCCCCACTTTCCCCAGCACAAATCATCTTCCCTCACGTCTCTCCTAAAAATACATATGCTTTTGTTTCTTTTTTAATGCAATAAATAAACAATTGTATCATGATGCAATGTCCCCCTCCAATGAAACAAAAATGAAATAAATGCTATTAATATTTGTTACTGTTGTGAATGCTAAAAAATCTATTCTACTTACCTGGGAATATCTCCAGTGTTTAGAAACCCTGTGGGTGATTTATAGTACAACCTTGCATATGAAATTGAGGTTTATGTAATGTCCTTTTGGGTTTATTTAGGCATGGTAGAAATGAGGGAGGAAAAACTTTCTTGTCTTCTCCTTCAAAAATTCTTTTATCCCAACAATGTAGAAGAAAGGGATGAAACCTTTCAATCAGTCGTTGAATGCTGGGACAATATATGTAACAACACATTCATACCAGTATATTTATTTATTCTTATCATTATTTTCGTTTTAACACAAGTATTATCATATACCAATATATACTACACAAAACTAACAAAATGATGTTCAACAGTGACAAATGCAAGATACTCCACTTAGGCAGAAAAAATGAAATGCAAAGATACAGAATGGGGGATGCCTGGCTCGAGAACAGTACATATGAAAAAGATCTTGGAGTCCTTGTGGACAACAAGTTAAACATGAGCCAACAATGTGATGGCAGCATAAAAAGCCAATGGGATTTTGGCCTGCATCAATAGGAGTAGTGTCTAGATCCAGGGAAGTCATGCTACCCCTCTATGGTTAGACCACACCTGGAATATTGTGTCCAATTCTGGGCACCACAATTGAATTAGAGGGGTAGCATGACTGGGCACCACAATTCAAGAGAGATATTGACAAGCTGGAATGTGTCAATATCTCTCTTCAATTTTGGGAGCTGAGCATGTTTAGCCTGGAGAAGAGAAGGCTGAGAGGAGATATGATAGCCATGTATAAATATGTGAGAGGAAATCACAGGGAGGAGGGAGCAAGCTTGTTTTCTGCTTCCCTGGAGACTAGAATGCGGAACAATGGCTTCAAACTACAAGAAAGGAGATTCCATCTGAACATGAGGAAGAACTTCCTGACTGTGAGAGCTGTGTTGTATGTGTTTTTTATGGTTGGAAACCGGGCTGAGTCCCTCAATGAGGTGAAAAGGTCGGTATAGAAAACTATAAGAAATAATAAATTCAGCAGTGGAACTCTCTACCTTGAAGTGTGGTGGAGGCTCCTTCTATGGAGCCTTTTAAGCAGATGATTTAAATGCAATTTTCCTGTTTCTTGGCAGGGGGTTGGACTGGATGGCCCATGAGGTCTCTTCCAACTCTATGATTCTATGATTCTACATTATACCATCAATCTTCTCATTTAGTTCAAAGCACCTATCGCCAGGCTTGGATTTTAATCCAAACTAATCCCCTAAAAGATTCACCCCCTTCCTCTACCCCTTTAATAGAAAATAAAAATAAAAAATAGAAAATAACATTTTAAAAGGCCTTCCCGCCTACCTATTTAAAGACCTAAATTTGAGTTCAATTGTTGTCTTTTTGATATTAAATACAAATTTATCTAATCCTGATAGTCTTATCTCTATTCTATTTAATCTTCAAACCTGCAAGTATATTAACTTTTTTCTTCTTTATAAAAGTCATGAAAGGTTCCCAGTTAAAAGATTTTTGTTGTTGATTTTTTAAAAATCAATATTGATAATTTGTCCATTTCAGTTTTTTCCTTTACTCAAGTTTATTTATTTTTATTTTTACAATCATATTGCAGAAATCATTTTTAATCAAGATCAAATCCAAAGCATTGGTATGATTACTTCCCCTCCCTTCCCCTATCAAAATCTATATGTATAAGTATACATAAACACATACACTTCTTAACTGTGCCTACAATAGTTGTTCTCCATTGTACTATTTCCTCCTTTCCACCTCCCCCATTGCAGTGAACCCCCATCCCTTTGGTGTGAAGACATTTCAGCCATTTCCATCATTTTTATAAACCAAGCTTGTCTTCATGGCAAAACTGTATTTTTTTATTGTTTGGGCCCAGCCCATGTCTGTGTATATTTCCATCTCCATAGACAGTTATATTGGTATTGTTATGGTGGGTTTTTAGGAAACACACCAAGCCTTACTTGAAGTGCTGGACAGAACAAGACAAACCCTTCCCGCAAAAATGAATAAGAAATCCTTGTTCTCTAAGACTGAATCACAATCAGTCAATATGTAGGCAATAATGGACAATATCAAACTACTTAGAAGAGTAAAGAGCACATCTGCTAAGACTATAATCACATCAATGACTGAAATTGTTTTCCCTGTTGTAGAGTTATTTCGATATGCATGCTGTGTGAGTCTGCATAATTAAAATGCTTTATTATCACCATAGACAATGATTGTAATAATAACTTTGTGAGACGTAAATGATTACATCTTAATTTTACATATACATAAATGCACACAATTTACATTTGAAACAATCAGCAGACAAAGAACTTTGCAACCAAGAGATGTTTTAATGCTGCTTGCTAGAACCCTAAATATTATTGAGACACCTTGGAACCTCCAAGATTCTCAGGCTGGTCCAGATATTGCAAGAGCTACATGCAAATTGTTGCAGAAAGTGTGAAGAAGCCGATTTGCTGTCTAAATCCCATAGAGATACACCAGGGATGGAATCCAGCTGTGACCATATTCATAGGTTGCCTTCCACCTATAGTTGTATTGTTGAGGAAAAATTTGCAGTCCATGATTTTGTATGTGGAATTTGACAAATGTAGCCATTTCACAATGGTTTAAATCAGCGGTTCTCAACCTGGGGGTCGCGACCCCCAAGGGGGTCACTGGGCCATTTTCTAGGGGTCGCAAAGCCACCTCAGTTGGCCCTGCCCTCTCCAAAATGGCTGCCAGTTCCTGTGCGAGCCAAACAGCCACGGCCATGGAGGGGCCTTTCCTGCTCGCCCCTGCACCCTCCGGTCTCGGAGGATGCAAGGGTTGAGTGTAAGGCCCTCGCCATGACCACAGCCATGGAGGGGGCCTTTCCCACTCGCCCCCATGCCCTCCGGCCTCGGAGGACGCGATGGGCAAGTGTAAGGCCCTCGCGATGGCCACGGCCATGGAGGGGGCCTTTCCCACTCACCCCCACGCCTTCCGGCCTCTGAAGGGGCGAGGGGCTCCCAGCCCTCTTTCCCCTCTCCAGGCACAAATGCAATTTCCAAATGTCAGGGTCTATTTTTCCCAAACCCCTCCAGTATTTTCTGTTGGTCATGGAAGTCCTGTATTCCATGTTTGGTTCAATTCTATTGTTGGTGGAGTTCAGAATGCTCTTTAGTGCCTGGTGAACTATAATTCATACAAATGCAATTCCCAAAAAAGTCAGAGATGAATCGGTTGGCGGTAATTCCAATCCCTTCATCCATTGTCCATACTCCCCCAAACATATTGTTTTTATCATTAATTACTATGCTTTAATTATGTTCAATTTGTAACAATGGAAATACATCCTGCATATCAGATGTTTATATTACAATTCATAACAGTACAGTTATGATGTAGCAAAAAATATATGGTTGGGGATCACCACAACATGAGGAACTGTATTTAGGGGTCATGGCATTAGAAAGGTTGAGAACCACTGGTCTAAATCTTGTTAGTACAGCCCAGGCCAATTTGATTTACCTTTGTGTTGATTCACCATTCAACAATTGATTTAAGGACTCTACTCATTCTTGGTGGTCTCTGGGGCCCCTCTTACACTGCTATATCAAATCCAGATTATATGCTTTGAACTGGATTATATGGCAGTGTAGATTCATATAATCCGGTTCAAAGCAGAAAATGTGGATTATCTGCTTTGATAATCTGAATTATATGGCAGTGTAGAAGGGGCCTTAAGTGCCTTGTTCTTACATCAGGAGATGCGTCTGTGATAACCAGGAGCTGGGATGGACCTCCATGGCTACCTAGGAGCAGTGGCAGCAGTGACATGGGAGATGTCTGTGGTGATGTATGGAGGAAAAGAGTGATTGTGCCATTGTCCTGTCTGGGCAGTAGATTGATCCAAATGGGACCCGATCCACATGTTTAGATTGCTTTGAAGTCCTGGGAAACTCCAGAATTTTATGCAAATGGTGCAATGTTGGTTTAACTCCATTTATAGAACTTGTCTCATCTTAATTTGGGCAATCCTTCTTTTTTGCCCTTTTATCATTATCTCTCAAACCTCTGGGTAGCATTTTCTGTGGGTGAAAGTATCTGCTGTGGTGAGACTGTTTCAGAGGACTCTGTTCCCACTGACCTAGTTGACAACATACATATACATTTGGATCCTTCCGAGTATTTTATTTTCTAATGTCCAATTCATGTTTCCAATCTGGCAAAAAAAGAAAGGTTCTATTAAACCATTTCGAAACTTCATCACAAGACAAGGATGGGGAAATGTGGGGTCAAAGACATGCACAAGAAGTGGAAAAAGGGAGAAATCACCAAAGAAGAATTCAAACAAATAGCCAACACCTGTAGGGAAAAGGTCTGCAAGGCTAAAGCAAAAAACGAGCTCAGACTTGCCAGGGACATTAAAAACAATAAAAAGGGCTTCTTTTCATATGTCAGTAGAAAAAGGAAAAACAAGGAGGCGATAGGGCCTCTTCGAGGAGAAGATGGGGCAATGCTGACAGGGGATAGGGAAAAGGCAGAACTACTTAATGCCTTCTTTGCCTCGGTCTTCTCACAAAAAGAGAGTCTTCAACCTCAGCAAGATGGAGTAGATGAGGGATTGGAGGACATCCAACCCCAAATTGGGAAAGAAGTCGTCCAGGAATACCTGGCCGCTCTTAATGAGTTCAAGTCCCCAGGGCCAGATCAACTACACCCCAGAGTATTGAAGGAACTAGCGGAAGTCATTTCGGAACCATTGGCAACCATCTTTGAGAGTTCTTGGAGAACGGGAGAAGTTCCAGCAGATTGGAGGAGGGCCAATGTGGTCCCAATCTTCAAGAAGGGAAAAAAGGATGACCCAAACAACTACCGCCGGTCAGCCTCACGTCGATACCAGGCAAGATTCTGGAAAAGATTGTTAAGGAAGTGGTCTGCAAACACTTAGAAACAAATGCGGTCATCGCTAATAGTCAACATGGATTTATCAAAAACAAGTCATGCCAGACTAATCTGATCTCTTTCTTCGATAGAGCTACAAGCTGGGTAGATGCGGGGAATGCCGTGGATGTAGCGTACCTGGATTTCAGTAAGGCCTTCGACAAGGTCCCCCATGACCTTCGGGCAAGGAAACTAGTCCAATGTGGGCTAGGCAAAACTACGGTGAGGTGGATCTGTAATTGGTTAAGTGGACGAACACAGAGAGTGCTCACTAATGCTTCCTCTTCATCTTGGAAAGAAGTGACGAGCTGAGTGCCGCAGGGTTCCGTCCTGGGCCCGGTCCTGTTCAACATCTTTATTAATGACTTAGATGAAGGGCTAGAAGGCATGATCATCAAGTTTGCAGACGACACCAAATTGGGAGGGATAGCCAATATTCCAGAGGACAGGAGCAGAATTCAAAACGATCTTGACAGATTAGAGAGATGGGCCAAAACTAACAAAATGAAGTTCAACAGTGACAAATGCAAGATACTCCACTTTGGCAGAAAAAATGAAATGCAAAGATACAGAATGGGGGACGCCTGGCTCGAGAGCAGTACGTGTGAAACAGATCTTGGAGTCCTCGTGGACAACAAGTTAAACATGAGCCAACAATGTGATGTGGCGGCAAAAAAAGCCAATGGGATTTTGGCCTGCATCAATAGGAGCATAGTGTCTAGATCTAAGGAAGTAATGCTACCCCTCTATTCTGCTTTGGTTAGACCACATCTGGAATATTGTGTCCAATTCTGGGCACCACAATTGAAGAGAGATATTGACAAGCTGAAATGTGTCCAGAGGAGGGAGACTAAAATGATCAAGGGTCTGGAGAACACGCCCTATGAGGAGCGGCTTAAGGAGCTGGGCATGTTTAGCCTGAAGAAGAGAAGGCTGAGAGGAGATATGATAGCCATGTATAAATATGTGAGAGGAAGCCACAGGGAGGAGGGAGCAAGCTTGTTTTCTGCATGCCCTGGAGACTAGGACGCGGAACAATGGCTTCAAACTACAAGAGAGGAGATTCCATCTGAACATTAGGAAGAACTTCCTGACTGTGAAGAGCCGTTCAGCAGTGGAACTCTCAGCCCCGGAGTGTGGTGGAGGCTCCTTCTTTGGAAGCTTTTAACAGAGGCTGGATGGCCATCTGTCAGGGGTGAATGCAATTCCTGCTTCTTGGCAGGGGGTTGGACTGGATGGCCCATGAGGTCTCTTCCAACTCTTTGATTCTATGATTCTATGATTCTATGAAAGGACACCATACAACTTGCCCAAAACTGATCCACAAATTTGTTTCTTTGACTGGATCTACACTGCCCTATATCCTAGGATCTGATCCCAGATTACACTATGTAACATGAGTTTTGTTCCTGGTTTATAAATATCATTTTGTAAATGAGTCCATCATATAAACATGCAAAAAGTTTATTAAACTGCAAAAAAATTGTGGGACATCTTTTAGCTCATTGTGCTATAGTTTTTCAATGAATATATTATAAATTCTCTACCAATTTAACCTACATAGTTTGTGGCAGCCACAAAAATGAAGTTTCTGGAGTATAACTACTACTTTCAAAGTAAGTACCACCTAGGAAATAACACTTTCGAACCAAGAAGATTTTTTTTAAAAAAATGTTACATAGTGTTATCTGCCTTGAACTAGATTATATTAGGCAACACTGCCAGATAGTCTGGGATAAGCAGATGATCTGGGATCAGATCCTGGGATATAGGGTAGTGTAGATTCAGCCTTTAATTTCCTGGCTCAAAACCACTATAAAATGCATTGGTTTATGCAGTGTTTACATATATTAAAAATCTTGAAGAAAAATAAAATGAAAATGAAAAATGGCCACATATAAACCAAAATATACATAGGAAATGGGCAGTGAACTTTCTAGTTTTGATTTTGGCCAATTTCAAGGCAATATTTTTATTTTTCTAGAAATTACAAGGTATTTGAAGGAGCTTTGGGGGAAAATCTGCTGTATTTTGGTGCTATTTAGCAGGGGCCTTTTTTTAAAGGCAGGGGCCTTTTGAAAGCATCAAGGGACATTCTTTTGGACAAAAAATAGCATGTGAACCATAGGTTACATTTTGCCCAGCCTGATCCAAACAGCAATCAAATAATTCCTTGCATTGTTTTTGCAATGGTGATTATGAATTTGAAGAGAGACATTATAGCGTAGTGATTTGAACATTGGACTAGAACTCTAGAGATCAGGGTTCAAATCCCTGCTTGGTCATGAAAAGTTGCTTGGTGATTCTGGAGCAATCATACTCTCAATGCGTCAGAGGCAGAGGCAAATCTTCTTTGAAAGATTCTTACCAAGAAAATCACACGGTGTACTCACAATAGGGTCATCATAAATTGGGAATGGCTTAAAAAATACAAGAACAACAACAATGCATTTGAATCCTGGAAGCTTGGAGTATGAGCTTATCCTCAGACACATCTTAACCCACTCTCCATTGTGCCCTTGTTCTTCAAATATTTTTTATGCTCGATTTGCAATCATGATACTGAAGAGTTATTGAAATATCAACTTGTATCTCTGCAAGTAAAATTCTCATTGAAAATGTTTGCCAATCTCACTTTTCAAAGAGTACCTATACTCCAAACAACAAGGCTTATTTTACAATGCATACCTTTCCCCCTTTCTTTTCTAAATGGATGACATTTGAGCAACTGGGTGTTAAATGTGCTGTTTCTGTATTAACATTTACATTAATTAGCTAATTGAAAGATTAAACTGCTTACATACATTATGCAAATTTGATTTACACACATTTAAAGAGCAGCTACTGATTAATAAATTAGACACTTGCAAAATCATGTGCAAATCTATGTAAACCATCCATTTTCAATTTCATTCGGTTTTTAATGGATTTCTGACAAACACCTGCACTTGAACTTATCAGGTGCTCTGAGCTTCTCCATATTTCTAGACATTCCTGTTTTTACCTGCACACCAACATTCTCTAACTTGGCACACTCCAAATTTATTGGCATGCAGGTCCCATGATTCTTAGCATGGGAGTGTTGGGAATTATTGTCCAAAAAACTGGAAGGGCAATGTAGGCAAACTAAAGATCAGACAAGTTAAGTTGATGGAGGTCTGTGATCTACTCTCTGATGGGGAGACAGATAGAGCAGTAATTCTCCCAAACTGTATTGGTACTATGGTGTTCATGTATATACCTTCAGACTGATATATATGACTCTAACTTATGTTTTACAGGCATGATTTATTCAGTTAAACTTAGCTACTACCTTCTTCTGGAGCTTGCAGAGTGTGACTTGCCCATGGTCCTGGTGAGTGTTCATGGCCAATCAGGAATTCAGATCCTGGCTCATGAAGTTCAAATCCAACACAGTGACCACTGCTCTATGCTGCCTGTCTCATGGCTGTATGGAGATAGTTAAAAACACCTATCTTTCTCTGTCATTTCCCCATGAGAAACACACATTTTAACCTCATACGAAATAATAATAATAACAACAACAAATAACTTTATTTTAATACCCCACCTTCATCTCCCTGAAGGGACTCAGGACAGTTTACATGGGGCCCAAGCCCAAAAAACTGAATTTCATGACAGCTCCAAGGTATGTGGCTCATGTAGCACATATAGATGAGCCCTATGGGTTACAAGATTTATTTTCTTCTCACATGTACATGATGATGATGATAGAAAGATAGATAGATAGATAGATAGATAGATAGATAGATAGATAGAGATAGATAGCTGGTCAAGAAAGACATTTGAAATGACCAAGGCACCATGATTCTTCTTATGTTTTTAATGTTTAATACACATTGTAACCTCTGCTTCTCCTACTTGAGTCAGAATGTACAGAGGGAACATGATTGAGGGAAATACTTAAGGGACTCTTCTAAGGTTGATCACAGTTGATTGAAGAGCTTGTCTGAGTTTCATTAGACAAACTCAGAGACTGCATAACTTTCTTGCTCCCAAAGGTGAAGTGCTTTCTGCTCCTACTTTCAATTCCTTCCAGTGAAGGCTAGCAGCTCTGATGCCAATGGGACAATGGATCTATTCAGTTTTAGCTTTCAACAAGCTATCTGGGATATAACATCTGCTGGAGATAATAGGGTGAATCATTTGGGATAGTTTCTTTAAAGATCAGGCCAAAACCAATTCCTACTTATGTTGAAACCACCCACCTTCAGTGACCTCTAAGTCTATATGTTCTCCCTATGGGTGGACTTGACATTCTTTTTTCTAAAACAGTTATTTGCATTTTACATAGAATCATTATAAACTTAATCCCAATTCTTCTTTCCCCCTTCTGCAGATAATATTTCACAATTCAAAATACAATCAGACAGATAGCAGTAACAAATCAAAATCAACAGCCAAAGATAGTCACCATTTATTTATTTAATTTATATCCCATTTTTCTCCTGAAGCAGCTCACATGCTATGTTAAAATACTACAACTAAAACCAATCGGGAATATATATGTATTAAATATAATCCTCTTATGTAAAACATTAAGTTAAAACTACTAAAAGCACACAAACCTCTATCTATTGCATTAGCCCAGCTGGACCTGTTTAAATAGGAAGATCTTGGCCTGGTAACAAAAGGAGGATAAAGAGGGGACCAAACAAGCCTCTCTTGGCATAGAGTTCCATAGTCTGGGGAAGCATCATAGGTTTGGTGACACTTCAATTAGACAACCAGCAGACAGGGAAACATTTTAACACAACCACCTCAACCCAGTCTTGCTGTTGTTCTTCTCAGAGAAGACACCTCAGAGACTACTTTTCCATTTTTAAAAACAAAACCTGTGAAAAGAATTAATCATCTGTTACATGCAAAGTGTGAGCTGGATGAGAGCCGCCTTCCTTTCCCTTTTTATTGTCATAGATCTTAAGACCCCTCTTTTCAAAGGTCCACGTGAATATCACTTTAGAGCAGTTAACGTGCCATTTCCTCTCTGCTGTGTTCCTGAAACCTCCAATCTTTTTTTTCCTTCCTAAATGGGTGAGAACCTGACACACAGCTGACAAGTGTATTCTTCCTAAAGTGGCATTGACAGAGAAGAATTGAACTCTACCAACAGAAAGTAACATCTGAGGCAGGTTTTGACTTGGGTTTAAACTACCTGTTAAGTGGACTGCCATGATTTATAGCTCACTTGGATTCTTCTGAAAACAAAGGGGGTATCATGCATGTGAACAGATAAAAGACAAAGGTTGCTCTTGACCCCCAAACTTCAACTGGGAGGGGGGCATCATCATGTGCAGAGAAAGGGGTGAGTCATGTTTATGTTTCTATGTCTGAACTTCCAGCTGTCATAGGGCTGCTACATGATCAGGAAGAAAGAAGGGCAACCTTGCTCCATCTTCCTGGTCTGATGTCAACAGAGGCACCCACAATGGCCAAGAGCTTGGATGGAGCTCCATGGCCGACTAGGAGCAGTGGCAGGGGTGACACCAAGAAGGTGAGATGTTGATTCCCCCATGCACTTTTGGGTTGTCTGAACAGTGGCTCCAAGCCACATTTACACCATACTAATCTGTCTGCTATAGATGAGCTCCTAGTTCATGTGTTCTTCCCCATTAATACCTACTGTATTCTTGATAGCACTGTGGCATTACTTGGCTGCTCAGTCCAAGTGGTTTTTGGGCAAATGTTGGTGAGCATGTCATGGGGGAAGGGCATTGACAAAATCCTTGCAGATCCTTTCACCATAAGCAACACGTGCCAAAATTGTTAGCCATTTTGATAAGGGCAAAAAATCAAGACTGAGTAATTTTCACCTTATGCATGTCAATTTCATCTAACTAGAATTTCACATAGTTTATCATTTTGATTTCCCAAGATTATTATACAATACTATTGTATGTCTAGTAGTCAGATCAGCAATGGTATTCCCCTTGGAAATGTCTTATGCCTTTCATGACATTTATATGACAGGAGAATACACATGGGCCTTTATACAATTTCTGTATATTTATTATGTAAACTATTAGCCTATGCAGTTACATACTGTTGTGGAAATTCATCTTCTCATATAGACAGTTCATGTCTAGATACATTACATCACAAAAATGCTACATAACTTTGGTATATTATCTTCTTATAAGGGCCATTTCTCATACTTGCTGTACTTGCACAAGAATATGGTACCTATTCATTTAAATGGTAAGAAACATCAAATTGTACAATATTTGTAATATATACAGCATTGCACATCTCACTTTTCATCAGCTGAAAAATTTCATCTCATGCAGAGTATTTACATGCATTTCAATATTTAGCAGCATTTCAGCATTTCCAGTATGTTGCATTATATCAGCATAGCTAACATCAGTGCTATTTTAACTTTGTCTGTGCAGTTATTTCTAAATCTGTCAACTTGTGTTTCAATCAGAGTATTGCAAATTCAAAGTGTCCTCATCAATTCTGGGGATTGCATGGTGTGTAGAAGACAGTTTCTTCTGGTTTAGGAAATTGACCCCAAATTGCTGCAGCTTAATAGTTTTACAGCCATTGCCTGCATATCTTTGGAACAAGTCATCTAAGTGTGGTATTTAGTCTTGTAGCATTGCAAATAACTATGTTCTAGGCCTGGGTAACAACGGAAAAATTTGTTTCTAAAATCGATTCGTTTTTTGGGGGTTTTTGCGTTTCGTTATTTAAAATAATTACAAAATTTTCCTTTAAAAAAGTTCGATATTTACAAAATTTCGTAAATGTGAAAAAAAATACAAAACAATAACGAATCGATTTCCGAAACAATAACGAATCGATTCGTTAATGGCGGACGCGACCGCGCAATACGCTAAAAAACCTCCAAATGGGACAGGGGGAACTTCTGAAGCTTAATTAAACCAAAAACAACTATAAAAACCCTTAGAAAACCAAAAACAACTATAAAACTTGCCCCAGACATGCGGAAATAATAACGAAACGACCTCAAAACGATAACGAAACGAATACAATAACGAAATACAAAACATTTACGAAACGATTTAAAAATTCATTTTTTTTAAAAATTGCTCCAGACTGGTTCGTTATCGTTTTGTAATTGAAAAATTAACGAATTTTTTAACGAATTACGAATTAACGAAACGAAACCGCCCAGCCCTACTATGTTCCATTAGTTATAACTTATCACATGTCATTCAGATTTGCTGGCTTACCTGTTACTATATGTTTTCATCCTTATTCCACAGTCAAGTGGATTCTGCGCTCTCTCTCTTTTTTAAAAAAATGTGTCTAACTTTGACATCGTGAAGGGTCAAACTCCAACATTAAAGGCAAAGAAAATAGCAATTCAGTGGAGGAGCAGTATTTCTTAGTTGTTTTTTTAAATTACTGAAAAGGATCAAGAGGCTGCATTAAGTCAGAGTACCAGGGATTCACTGCTGGTAAGGAGACTGCCCACAGGATCGTCAATTTGCCCATTTCATTGTATTTGTTTCAACATGGGTGATTCTGACAGCTCCCACCCCATGTGTTTTTGATACTTTAGAAATGAATTATTGCGGATCCTAGGCTCCTGAGATGAACTCAGATCGTCTCCCCCCTCCCCGCACTCCGTTTTTGAGACTGTTTTAGATGTCTCATTACATTACGGATCATGATGGGCAGAGACAGGAAGTCTCCCTGTATCGTGGGACGGGCTCTGTCACTTTCAATTGCCTGAATGGATTATAACTGTTTTAAAATGGGGTGTGGTAGGGTAAAATATTTTATCTGTCAAACAACCAATAAATACTCAAGAAATCTCCTTTCCCAACAAGACTTTCTTAAAAAGTCCAAAGTGCCTTCAAGCTAGGGATGTAAATCTTTATCTCATTTTTGAATGCAAGTCATTTCAAACCCCACCCACACTAAGTGGCATTATGGCACTTTTCATTGGATTTTGATGATTTTTTGCATGTTTGAAATAAAAAGAAACATCTGCAGAAAAGTAGATAAGAACATGTTGCATATTTTCTGTGCATAAAATACTAGTTTGGAGCATTTTCCTACGAAGAAGTTCTGAATTACGTAAAGTCTCCTAGCAGATAGCTATTTCCCCAATCAAATGAGTCCATGACACATTCAGCATATTCTTATTCTGTACAGTTTGTTTCAAGTTTTCATAGAATAATAGAATCTTGAAGCTGGAAGAGATGACAAGGGCCATTTAGTCCAACCCCCTGTCATGCAGGACACACAATCAAAGCATTCCTGACAGATGGTCATTGAGCCATTTCTTAAAAATCTTTGAAGGAGACTCCACCACACCCTGAGGCAGCTCTTACTATCTAATGTTTAGATGGAATCTCTTTTCCTACAGTTTGAATCCATTGCTCTGTATCCTAATCTCCACAGAAGCAGTGAATGCACTTACCCACTCTTCGATATGATATCCTTTCAAATATTTAAGCATGGCTATTGTGTCTCTTCTCAGCCTAGTTTTCTCCAAGCTAAACATAACGTAGCTTCCTAAACCACTCCTCATAGTACTTGGCTTCTAAACCTTTGATGTTCACCCATCTCTGAACATGTTTCCGTGGGATGGTATATGGATCATGGCTCACAAAGAAGGTTCTACCTTCTTTTTAGAACAACGAAGCTTGTGACAGTTCTTTACATCCCAACTTTAGGTATTACACATCATATTTTATATATTACTAGACAATACCATGCGTAAAGACAAAGTTCTTTGGTTAACTTTTAGCAACATCCATGATGTCTAGAGTCATGGAATAATAGAGTTGGAAGAGACCACATGGGTCATCTAATCATACCACCTGCCATGCAGGAAAATCACAAGTCCCCCTGATAGATGGCCATCCAGCCTTTGTTTAAAAGCCTCCAAAGAAGGAGCTTCCACCATACTCTAAGGTAGGGAGTTCCACTGTTGAATAGATCTTACAGTCAGGAAGTTCCTCCTAATATTCAAGTGGAATCTCCTGTAATTTGAACCCATTGCTTTGGGTCCTGGTCTCCAGAGCAGCAGAAAACAAGCCTGACCTATGATGACATGAATAAACTATTGTTCGACTGTAAGTATTTGTCAATGCAAAGAAAGAAACAGAGACAGACAAAGAAGGACAGACACGATTCCATACTAAGAAGCAGTGAAAGGTATGATAATCATTTTGAAGAAGTGAGGAGAGGCTTTTCACTAGCCATTGAACATGATCTTTGAACCATACCCTTGAAACCATAAAACATGCCTAGACAGAGGAAGAATTTGCTGAGTGTGTTGAAAACTGCATGACAGCACATGTCAACATGGATTTATTATTGAAGGGTGGCTGAGCAAGAATTCTGTGTAAATGTCTCTGGAACTAGCGATGGAGAAAGTGTCAGTTTCACTGTACATTGCAGGTTTCCTTTTTGAGATGGTTATTGTGAAGTCATGTAGAAGAAGCCTAGAGGATGCCCACCGGTCTAGAGCTTTCGCTTTGGCCTTGCGTCTGTCAGAGAAAGCTCATTTTCTTGCTTGGCTTTAATATGTCTGTAACTAAAGCACAAACTCATAGCAGACATCACTAAGATAGAGATACATTTTATGCACTTAAGATGCTAGCATTTCGCAGGCTTCAGTTGCAGAGTAAATGCAAGATCTGCATCATGTACAGATAAATATCCAAGATCTTCATCTGGTTTTTGCAAACTTCAGCATGAGGACCAGCCTTCTGTGAAAATCATCGTCATTTAAATGCTCTATTCAACAAGGAAATGATATTTAGATGATGCACACATAAGGTCCCAGTATTGGAAACACAGATAAGGTAGGCTGTAAAGCAGTTGAAGGTACAGGAATGATAGAGGGTGGCCTTTTATTTTTATGTGTCATTATGTTGTTGTTTTTTTAATTATTGTGACCCAATGAATAAGATGCCTCTAAGGAATCCTCATATTGACAGTTCTGATGAGGTCATACAAACTCAAGGCTATGCCATATCTCCATGTGCAATGCAGTCTTTCTGTTTTTCTGCTGCCTTCAACTTTAGTGAGTGTTATTGATGATTTTTCCCTAGTGTATCATGTTGTCTTATGATAGGTTCACAGAATGGACTGCAACACCATTAACCCTACTTGTCTCTCAGAAGAAGTCCTGAATAAAGTGAATGTCTCTGTAAAAGCAACTGGACCATGGTGTGTAAGTCTAAAGCAGTGGTTCTCAAACTGTGGGTCCCCAGATATTTTGACCTTCAACTCCCAGAAACCCTAAAAGCTGGTAAACTGGCTGGGATTTCTGGGAGTTGTAGGACAAAACACCTGGGGACCCACAAGTTGAGAATCACTGGTCTAAAGAGAAATGCAGGAGAGTCCACAGGCTGGGGCTGGATCTACTCTGCCATATAATGCAATTTCAGAATGCAGGTTAACTTAATTGAATGTGATTATATGGCAGTGTAGACTCATATACTCCAGTGCAATGCAGTTAATCTGAATTCTGAAACTGCATTCTATGGTACTGTATATCTAACCTGAGAGATCAAATCAGAGTACGTGTATAGTGGCAAAGTTTTTACAAATGTCAGAATAACTTATTTAAAAACCCGTCAGCAGAGGATTGAAGAAATGATACTTTTTTGGACTGCTGCAGTGATCTGGGCCAAGATTCGAGGACTTAACTTCCCACTTTCCCATTGACCCCAGACACTGTTGAGCTTTTGTTTCTCCACTGCTAATAGCATTGGCAAAACAACAACACAGGCCAGTCTCTGGGAGAAGGGATATATTTCACACTGCCACTACACTGCCACATTATCCTCCAATTTCAATGTATGTTCACACATGTATGTTTGTTGCTCCCATTGACAACTTCCTTTTATCATGCTGCTGGGATGGACCCGGGATGGAAATCGCCAGAGACCATCATATAATGCAGGGCTGCTTCTGACAGGATGCTGTCCCAGCAGATTGCTAAAAGGAAGAAAAGAAACCTGGAACAAGGAAGCTGGGAACAACTCAGAAACTTTGTGGGATGGCAGCCCACGAGCAACCACAACAAGGCAATGAAGCTGGGCACATGGTTTCCCCCACTGTCCCCCATCTTCTGGATCTCCATCTAATGGGGTCCTATGGTACCTCAACAATGTATGTCCCCAATTCATGTTGCAAAGGGAATATTTTTCTGTAGTTCTGTTCTAGGGAACTAAAGGGTTTCTTTATCTCTTACTTCATCACACTAGAGAATGAATCAACTTTAAATCTGGTTGCTTCTCTTGCAGAATTCTGGGATTGTAGTTCAGGTGATGCCTTTACCAGCATCACTAAACTACAACCCCCAGAATTCTGCAGGAGGCAGCAACTGGATTCATTCTCTAGTGTGATGAAGTAGTATGTAGTGGGGCTTTGAGGCAACTCTTCCTCAAACGTATCACTGCATGCAACAAATATACAACAAATGTTACGTACCACATGCTTATGTCATATATCAAGTGCATGTTTTGGAAATTCCATGTATTTTGCAAAAGTATACATGGTTTTGTGAGCCTTTCCTTTTTTTCCTAGTATCTCTTGTAAGCCTTGGGAATTTTGAGATCTCTCAAACTAGATGTGTTCCATTTAATTCTCAGTCTTGCGCAATGGAGATTACCAGAGGAAAAGACAAATACTACTCATTTCTTTTCCATCTCTGATTGTATGTGACATATTGCTGCATATGATTCTTGTAATATATGTCATTTATGCTGCTCTACATCATTTGTGTGGTCTCCTGGTAAGCCACAGGGTGGCTAACAGAAGAGCATGAGTGGCTCATTGTGAACAATGTGTACTACACGGCTCAGTAATTCCAGGGATGGTACCAGTCAATACTCGAGATTGTTCTTGGGTTCCATCTCCCCAGTCCCACCCCAGAAGCCAAATGGGTAGGTGGCAATTGTCTATGTTATCTCTTCCAGCTGTTGAGAACTTGGTCTGTTGCTAAAAATATATGGTCTCCACTTAGCAAAATTTATTATACTGTACTGTTGCCCACAGCCTTTTTTGATATGGTTGCGCTTGACAAGACTGCATTCATTATCTTATCATAAATGTGGGCTCATGGATTTCAAACAGACCCAGCCAGCTTGAGCATTCATTGAAGCAGTTCATTCATTGAAAGGAAATGCCACATAATTAATTGAAAATGGTTGCAGGCAATTATGACATTCTGGCAAGGAAAGCTCTTGGTCGAAAAGCACATCAAATACTTCAACCCCATTGCATTTTGGAACAAGCAGGAAGACAGCCTGCCCTGGGCTTTAATAAACTTTGGGGATGTGTTACAGAAGGAGCAGTTCATATTGTAAAACCAATCAGATTAACGTTCCCCAATAAAAAGGTACATAGTTGTAAATCTGACCGTGTGTTGTTTTAATTTTAATGACTTAAATACGGTTGAGATAAAAATTACTCTTTTGTGAAAGTGGGATGCTATAAATCTCATACTTGGAGGAAGAGTGTTTGTGTGCTTTCAATATGGCAAATGTAGATTTGTTGTTGCTATATGCCTTCGAGTTATTTTTGACTTATGGTGTCTCTAAGGTGAATCTATCTTGGGGTTTTCTTGGTGGGATTTGTTCAGATGGAGTTTGCTCTGAGGCTGAGACAATGTGACTTGATGGAGGTCACCCAATGAGTTTTCAAACCTAGTCTCCAGAGTTGTAGTTCAAAGCCCAAACCACTCCAACACATTAGTTCCCTATAAGGCAAGGGAGCCCTCAGTGGCACAGTGGGTTAACGTGCTGAGCTGCTGAACTTGCTGACTGAAAGATCACAGGTTTGAATCCAGGGAGCAGCATGAGCTCCTGCTGTTAGCCCCAGCTTCTGCCAACCTAGCAGTTTGAAAACATGCAAATGTGAGTAGATCAATAGGTACGCTCTGGAGGGAAGGTAACGGCGCTTCATGCAGTCATGCTGGCCACATGACCTTGGAGGCATCTATGGACAACACCAGCTCTTCAACTTAGAAATGGAGATGAGCACCAACCTCCAGAGTCAGGTACAACTGGACTTAATGCCATGGGAAATCCTTCACTTTTACCTGAGTCAAGGTATATCTACAAATAACAAAGATAGATTTCCCTTTCAGTATAACCAATTGAAAGTTTAAAAAAAAAAAAGCAAGCCAAACCAGGTAGAAGAGAAGTAGAATTGGATTCATTTTGTTTTCTGTGAAATAAATGAATCCAGTCCACTTTCTATACCATTAGGGCTCATTTATACTCATACATGTTAGTGCTGAATTCAGGCCCAATGCTAATTTCAGGATCCTAATATCTTTTCCACATGTCTCCATAAGTATCCACTTTGGCTCATACAAAAAAAATATATAGCATCTTTGAGACTGAGTGAACCAAGTTTGTAGCATGGCCTTTGGTAGAATCTCTTAGTGTCTACACAGGCCAAAATATACTCATCTCGAAACTGTTTAGATTATGTACAGTCAATTCCACAGCAGAAGCACTGTTTCTAGTCATTGATCCCACACAAGAGGAACTGCAGGTTAGTCTGCAGTGTCCAGGAAACTCCAGATTGAACCCTGATATTTTTTTGACATGTGGATAATTGGATTGGACTTTTTTGTCTACATATCAAAAAGACCCACTGCTATTTCAATGGCTAAAAGTACCTCCCTGGCAAACTGTATGAATTATGCACTGCAGATGCACCTGAAGACAGGGAACAATGGATTCAAATTATAGGAAAAGAGATGTATAGGAAAACAGATGTCAACATTAGGAAAAACCTCCTGATCCTAAGAACTATTCAACAGTGGGATACGCTGCCTCAAACATCTTTGTCTCTGGGGTTTTTTAACAGAGGCTGAATGGCTATCTGCCAGGACAACTTGTATTGTGCATTCCTGCATGGTAGAAGGTTGGACCAGGTGGTCCTTGTGGTCTCTTCCAGCTGTGATTATTCTATGATTCCAGGTCCTTTGGGAGCATTTCCAAGTTGACTGAAAAAACACCTGAAACAGTCACAACAATATGGTTACAAACTTTGCAACATGTAATGTTATCCCACTATACACACACACACACACCTCACTGATTCCTGGATATTTATTTATTATTTATTTACTTCATTTATATACCACTTTTCTCAGCCCTTAGGCAACTCAAAGCGGTAAACAACAGCAAAATTCAATGCTCAGCATCATGAAAACAGTTAAAAACAATTAAAATATAACATAATAAACAGTTTAACATCAATATAACATCTCATTAGCATCTCAAGTAAAATCAAGATCCAATCTCATCATCCGTTGTTCCGTATTCCTATGTTCATTACACTGCCTATTCAAATGCCTGCTCAAACAACCAGATCTTCACTTTCCTCCGAAATGCCAATAGGGAGGGAACCGATCTAATTTCTATAGGAAGGGCATTCCACAGCCCAGGGGCCACCACTGAGAAGGCCCTGTCTCTTGTCCCTGCCAGACGTACCTGTGATGCAGGCGGGACCAAGAGCAGGGCCTCCCCAGATAATCTTAATGTCCTAGCTGGTTCATAGGAGGAGATGCGTTCATATAGGTAAGTTGGGCCAGAACTGTTTGGATAGAATCCAAATCACTGGTGGTCCAAAGCTCTAGTCAATACAAACTAGCAGACTGGCCATCACATGATGTAGCCTCATGTTTGTTGGACTCCATGGCTCAACTGTGCCAGTAACACGGGAGCCTTCCCATGTTCCATAGGGTGAAGTTGCACAGCCATACTTCCCCATGTGTGATGGAGAAGCATCCCTATTTGCTACGGAAGCTGGCAAATCAATCCAGCGGACCTCATTAATGTGATGATGTCCTTAAACAGAGATGAAATGGCTACCTCTCAGAACTTTAGCAAAGGAATCTTGCGCTCATAGGGTTTGACTAGATGAGTCCTTTGTACCCTTCCTAATTTGTGATTTTATAATTTATGGTCTGAACTACACTTCATGTCACTTCCTTCCAACCCTGATTATTTGAGCTGGTGCTACTGTGAATCCATAATGTGCTTGCTTATCCTTGGCAAAGTAATGATGCTATTAGAAAAGGTTGCATGTTTTGACACAATGCCATTCATTCCTATGTGCCATCTGGTGGACCTTTAATGTAACGCCAATGCCACTTTAGCTTACAGTGGAACATGACATTTTGTTATGATGTGAAGTATTCAATTCCCTGTCTGTATGTCTGACTGAAAAATATGAGTTAGTACAGGACCTTATTGCAAAGCCATTTTTTTTACCTCTTCCAAATTTGATACTTTTCTCAATGAGTCTCCATTTGATATGTTTCACAACACCTGGCCCTTCAGAAAAGCAAAATACACTGAAAGATGTTAGTAGCTAAAAATAAAACTCAACATAACTAAGTAAGAGCAGTGTCAGGACTTACACGCCTTTAAAGCAGTCTGCAAAAGTGAACTAATTAACATTCTAATTACTCCATTACATAGGCTAAGCACTGCTACTGCATGAAATGCCCAGAGTCCTATTATAGACTTCATTTGCTATTAACAGGCTTGTATAATATATTCATTCGCTGACAATACTAGCAATCAGTGATTTATAAAAAAATAATTTTTGACATGGCCAAATATGTAAGCGAATGGAAATGGCACTTATCATTACTTAAAGTTTTTTTTAAAGGTCTTATTGTATGTAATTTTAAATTCTGTTTTAAATGTGGTTTTAAGTGTATATTGTTAAGGCATCAAATGGCTGCCTGGTTGTAAACCGCCGTGAGTCACCTTGAGGTTTGAGAAAGGTGGGATAGAAATATCGTAAATAAATAATAAATAAATAATAAAATTGAATCTGTAGCATTGGACCAAAATGATCTTAAATGTGTATCCAAAGGTGGAGAAAAAATGTGGCCACTTTACAAAATTTTTAAGGAGAGGAGGCAGAATTGTAACTCAAAATGTGAGGATTATCAATATCTTGATATAATAGAATCATTGAGTTGGAAGAGACCTCATGTGCCATCCAGTCCAACCCCCTGTCAAGAAGCAGGAAAACACATTCAAAGCACCCTCGACAGATGACCATCCAGCCTCTGCTTAAAAGCCTCCATAGAAGGAACCTCCACCACTCTCCGGTGCAGAGAGTTCCATGCTGAACAGCTCTCACAATCAAGAAGTTCTTCCTAATTTTCAGGAATCCATTGAACTGCTTTAGTCTTTCTTTTTTCTACTGTCTTGCAGTTTGTTGAACTTTATTATCTTTTCTAATGAATCATGTTGTCTCATACTGTGTCCAAATTATGTAGCCTCAGTTCAATCGCTTTGGCTTTTAGGAGCCGACTTGTTTATTGTAGTAGCCAATTTCACAAAATTGTATAGTTTAAACTCACTATTGTCTGCTGTGTATTGCCACCAAGAAACTGTCATTGCAAGCAGACCATGACAGCTGTCAGTTTTGAATGTCTTGTCTTTTTGACAAGAATAGGAATATTTTGCAGTGCAGTGAATAGGTGAGAGTTGCATCGTGAAGTGTCAGATAACACCATGCAGGATATAATGTAACCTTTCAGAATTCTCAAACATAATATCATTTTCCAATTTTTTAATAAAATAAAATAATAAAATAAAATTTTATTATTTTAAATAATAAATAAATATAAATAAAATAAAATAATAAAATAAAATTTTATTTCCAATAAAATTTTCCAAATTTTTCCAAAATTTAGGCTGAAAGTAACAGTGTTTTTTTTATACTGTTACTTTTAAATAACTTTTTTTGGGAAGGGCGGGATTCAAGGTTGCAACCTCTGAACTAGAAGGAATACACACACACGCACACGCACGCACACAATGACCTCTGTTCCAAAGGAACCAGTGTTCCCATGTTCATGTATTCTCATTTGACAAAATCTGCTCTTGCTAGGGATTTTCTAGGTCCTCCATGTAACTTCTATTGTAATTTCTGGTGGAAGATGCTCGTGTCAATAGGGTCCACAGTTTCCTGTTTCCACCATAAGTTAAGAAATATTTTCTGAATGGGTACACTTCACATTGTGGACATCACACAGGCCTGCAAAATGAAGGGTCATTGTTTAAAAAAAGGACGCTGGTCTAAATTTACAAATGAGGTCCAATTTGCTTCACATCAGCTTTTTTTTCACAGCTTGCAATGAATACATGGCTGAGTGAAAATAGTAGTGAAATTAGTGAAATAATTGTGTGTGCCATGGTGTTTTTTTTATTGTTTTCAAATCCAGTGCCTGCAAACATATTAAAAAGTGTTACAATGTTGAAAAAGGTTTTAACATCACAGGTTCATATAATATAGGAGTAGGATACAATCAGGTTACCACTTAATAGGTGAGTTCTGAAATCTTCAGGAGAGATTCTTCTTCCTCTTCCACTTCATTTGGTAGCAATAAGGGAGAAGGCCTTCTAAAGACACATCTACATGGGTACCTATCTGGGACCAGACCAAAGCATTGCTGTTTAAGACTGGCCCTGGACAGCAAGAGGTGATTACATGTTCCACTTGTGAACTGCAGCAGAACCAGAATAGATTCCTCACCACCCAGCCAGGCTGAACCTGGTTTATACCTACTGGAAAATCACCCTTATGTTTCCTATTATTTGCCACCATGGTGTTAGCCATGGGGCTCCAGAGAGCTCCTTGCCATAGCTCAGCACTTCTTTTTATTTATTTATTTGCTGTGTCAGGGCAACCAGTCAATTATATTACATTCTTCTAACAGAACAAAGCAAACAAAGCTTATTTACAAAGTATAGCAATCATTTGTGAGTTGTGTGTAGTTGGATTAATATGTCCATTTGAGCCAGTATCATAGGGAACTAGATGGGAGGTTGTTGGTGGCTTTGGGTAAGGTTGCTGGTTGCTGTTTGTTGCTGGCGAGAAGAAGGAGTGTCCCGTTCGACATTTGATGGGCCATGGTGGCAGGGTCTCAGGTTGCATTGGCGGCTACGGTGGTTCAGGTGGTTTGTTGCCGCGTCTTCGCAGCATTTGTCAGGCCATATTGAGGATTCGCAGGCTTTGTAGGGGCCCGGCTGATTTCTGAAAAGGTCTGTTGCTCTGCGATCTTGTTGGTGGGCCGAAGTACGCAGTCTGGTTGGCAAGCGCTCTTCGGCGGCGAAGTTCGTGTTCCGGCGATTGCAGGGTCCCTGCTGTGTGTCCTCTAAGGGCGGCGAGGTCTCTCACTGTTGGTATCTGAGCCATTGAGTTGAGTGTTCTTGGGTTTAGCCTGGCCGACTTTTTGTGGTACGTCTCGCTTTGCTGAGGTGTTCTCGATCTAGGTGTCTGGCCTTCTGTTGTATAATGGCTATGAGGATCGGGTGGGGGAAAGGAGATGAGGAAGTTGATGATTTTAGAGAGTCCCCAGCGGGAGAGCGCTTTAATGTAGCCAATGAGCAGCTCCACTCCCTGTGGCAACACACCTCCACTCATAGTCATGGGCGTCTTACGTCCTTAATGAGTAGGCATATTCCGACACTTCAGAACAGCCTTCCGATACGTTGGTAAAGATCCGGCACTGCGCTCCGCCCGCGCGCCCCAACTTGGTTGGCGGGGTGTCACTAATTTCCGCTGCTATTGCTAGGGCCGAAGTAATTGGGCAGTGTTGTAATAAATTTTGTCAATATTTTCGTTGAGATCGTGCTTGTGCAAGTGCCCTGGAGGGGACTGGCTCTATGACTTAGCTATGGGGTATGTTATGTAAACCAGGTTTTTAAAAAAATCTGAAACATTTCGGGGGGGGGGGTTGAACCCCTAACCCCCCCCCCCCCAAGCTACAAGCCTGGACCCTGGAGGTTTTTGGCCCATTTGAGAATAGAAGGGTGCAGCAAAGTGCTCCAACTCTCTGAATCGGAGGATTATTGGATCTGTCATGTTACATCCTTACAACATAAGGTCATTGCTCATTTCATAAGGATCCTTCAGTGGGAGACATGCCATTCTAAAAGTTGTCTGGACCAGCCTGTCTAAGGATTATTTATAAAGGCCTATGAAGATTGGCCACTGAGGAAAACATCTTAATGATTTTTATATTATGTGGACCACTTCGATAATTTTACTAGAAAAGTGGTTTAGAAATGCTACACATAAATAAAACAAAGAAGGGTTTTATTTGATGTATTATTATATTTGAGGTTTGAGGGATAAAAAGACTCTTTTTAAATTCATTGTGGTCTGTCAAATAAATAAAATATAATATTGTATAAAATATGTTTTAGTCTTAGCAATGTTGAAAGATTCAATACATTTCTAAGGCCACATACTGTGTGCACATTAAAATTACAGTGTCAGTGAAGTAGCCTCATGTTTAAGGCAGCACATTTTATCAACAGGATACAAATTTAAATGGATACTTTTTCATAATGGCCTTTCTGCCCTCTAGCTATTGAGTAATATGAAGATCTTATCTAACAAAAGCATCTCTTTAGAAATCATTGGGTTGTATTTATCTCAGGACAAAAGCTGAAGCAAAAACACTTAGGTTATTTTTATTCACAAAGCAACCAGAATGACATCCTATGCAGTGTTTGAGATATTGCTTTAGAATTATTGGCATCTTGGTCTTTATCAGTTGCCTTTCCTTGTTCTTTCGAATGTCAAATTAATACTGGTTTTAAATTACTTTACTGAAACTTCAGTGCAGCAACATACTAAATCCACTTGATAGCCCTCAACTAGAGGAGACTTGTTGAAACAATGGGAATTTGTGAACACCTACGCAAGTTCTCCTGATTTGGTGGCTCTACTCTAACAAGGGGGTTGTCAATAGGATTTAGAGTTGCTGAGCTGGAGTGAAAAGTTTATGCTCCTCTAGATTTTGCTGAACTGCAATTCCCATCATTCTACACTACTATGTTGATTATGGATGCCTTGGGTTCTCATTCAACTTCATCTGGAGAGCGTTATGACTCCCATTTCTGGAGGAATGGAAGCAGTGATAAAGGATTTTTATCTTCCATCATATAGGGTGCATCTATACTGT